>JAREIK010002323.1:0-150000 GCA_029783825.1 Sapria himalayana | reverse complement strand
ATACACAAGCATAGACGTATACAATCATACATGTACACAAAAACACACATACAAACAGACACATGCAGCTACATGTATACAAACATACATAAATACAAACAAACAAGTATACAAATATACATCTATGCAAACATATGTATATACAAACAAGCAAGCATACAAATATACATGTATACAAACATATGTATATATACAAACAGACATGTGTGCAAACACATACGTATACAAGCATACATACATAAAAATGCACACATACAAATAGACCAATATGCAAACAAACACATTTGCAAACAGACACATGCAAATAGTTACATATGCAAACAGACAAGTAAGCAAATATATACACGCATACAAACAAACATGGAAACAAATAGAAACATATACAAATGTATACATATACAAACATTCATGTATACAAACAGACACATACAAATAGATACATATACAAACATCCATATGTACAAACATACATATATAAAAAAATATATTTATACAAATACACATGAATACAAACAGTCTATCTATCTATCATTCTCTCTATTTATCTATCTATATGTCTATCTACCTATCAGTCTATTGGTTTATTTATATATTTATCTATTTATCTAAATATCTATATGTTTGTCTATCTGTATATCTATTTGTCAGACTATCATTATATATATATATATATATATATATATATATATATATATATATATATATATATATATATATCTATCTATTTATCTGCATATTTATTTATCTTTCAATTGGTCTATTTGTCTATTTGTTTAACTATTTATCTATTTATATTTCTACCTATCTATCTATCGACCTACATATCTATCTATCTATTTGTCTTTCTATCTATTTGTCTATATATCTATGTATCTATCTATATGTTTACCTATCTATATGTTTAACTATCTATATGTTTACCTATCTATTTATCTATCTATATTTGTATCTATCTATCTTTCTTTCTATTTTCCTATTTATCTATTTGTCTATCTATCTACTTGTCGATCTATCTATCTAATATGTCTATCTATTTATATATCTATCTATTTGTCAATGTGTTTATTTATCTATTTATATATCTATCTATTTGTCAATGTGTCTATCTATTTATATATCTATCTATTTGTCAATGTGTCTATCTATTTATATATCTATCTATTTGTCAATGTGTCTATCTATATTTCTATCTATCTATCTATTTATACCTCTAACTTTGTATCTATCTATATGTATTACTATCTATATGTCAATCTCTTTATTTATGTACCTATATATATATATATATATATATATATATATATATCTATGTATCTATCTATGTATTTATCAATCAATCAATCTATTTATCTCTCTCTATCTATCTGTCTACATGTCTATTTGTCTAATTTTTTATCACTCTATTTATATGTCTATCGATCAATTTGTCTTTCACTATCTCTTTATATGTATCACTACCTATTTTTCTTTCACTATCTATCTATTTATCAAACTCTTTATTTATCTAACAATCTATCTATCTATCTATTCATTTGTCTATCTATCTATCTATTTATATCTCTATCTGTATTATTAACTATTTATATATCTTTCTAATTGTCTATATGTCAATCTATATATATGTCTTTCTGTTTATCTATCTTTTTGTTTATCAATCAATTTATATATCTGTATATCTATCTATATATCTACCTATATTTTTATATATTTATCTATCTATCTTTCTTTATATTTATCTGTCTATATGTTAATTTATCTATCTACATATCTTTCAATCTATTTAACTTTCTATTTGTTTAACTTTCTATCTATCTATATTTATATCTATCTATTTATCTATTTGTCTATCTACCTATTTGGTTATCTCTCAATCTTTCAATCTATTTACCTTTTTATCTATCTAGATGTCTATCATTCTATATATCTATCTCTCTATCAATCAATCAATCTATTTATATATCTATCTATATTTCTTTCTATCTATGTGTTTATCTGCCTATTTGTCAATCTCTCTACGATTCTATCTTTCTACCTACCTACCTACCTATCTATTTATGTATCTGTTTATCTATATATATAATTATTTGACTTTTTATCTAACTATCAATCAATCTGTCTACTATCTATCTACCTATCTATCTATATATTCTATTAGAATATATGTCTATCTTATTATCTGTCTATTTGAAAATTTAACAATCTATATATCATTTATTTGTCTTTCTATTTTCTGTCAATCTATCTTTATGTCTATCTATCTATTTTCTCTTTATCTATCTATCAGTTTATCTATTTGTCTATCTTTCAATATGTCTATCTGTAAACCTATCTATTTATCTATTTATCTTTCAATCTATCTATATGTCTAATGTCTATAATTCTATTTGTCTATTTTTCTATATCTATATATCTATATCTATATATCTATCTATCTATATGCCTACCTTTCTGTTTATAAGTCTATTTTAAAATGTGTTTATCCATCTATATGGATATAAGTCTATCTATATATATATATATATATATATTTATTAATCTATATATTAGCCTAACTATTTATCTATCTATCTATCTATCTTTCTATTTGTTTGTTTATCTATCTATATATTAGTCATTCTATCTATTTGTATATCTATTTATATTAGTCTATAGTATGTATGTCTTTCTGTCTCTATGTCTATCTCTATATCTATGTGTCTTTTTTTCCATCTGTCTATCTATCTATCTACTTATCAATCTCTCAACCTATCTATCAGTCAATCTATCTATCTATTTTTTTCCTATTTGTCCTTTTGTCTTTCTCTCTATTTGTTTAAATCTTTTTCTATCTATCTCTCTATTTATATTTCTCTCTATCTATCTAGATGTCTATCTATATATCTATCTATCTTTGTATTAATCTACCTTTCTATCAATCAATCAATCAATCTATCTATCTATCTATTATTATTTATATCGTTCTATTTGTCTATCTGTCTATTTATTTCTATGTATATTTTTCAGTCTATCAGTCTTTCAATCTATATATCTATCTATTTATCAGTCTATGTATCTCTCTATCTATCTATATATCTTTTCTATCTAATATTCTATCTATTAATCTTTCTGTCTATCTATCTATATGTCTATCTATCTATATACATGTATATTTGTCTATATATCTAACTAACTATTAATCTATATATCTATCTATATGTCAAGTTATTTATCTATCTATTTATCTTTCTGTCTATATATCCATCTATCTATAAATCATCTATATGTCTATCTATATTTTATATATATATCTATCATTATGTCTATCTATCTTTTTGTTTTTTTATATATCTATTTATTAACTATTTATTAGTCAATCTATCAATGAGTCAATGAGTCTGAGTCTATTTATCTATTTTTCTATTTGTCTATCTATCTATTAATCTATCTATTAGTCTATCTATCTAAGATTCAATGACTCTATCACTATATTTTTCAATCTATCTATCTATATATTTGTCTATCTATCTATCTATCTATTTATCTAGCTATCTATATATCTCTTTCTATCTCTGAATCTATCTATTTGAATATTTGCCTATTTGTCTGTATATCCATCCATCCATCTGACTATTTATTTGTCTATTTTTATGTCTATGTGTCTATTTGTCAATCAATCAATGAATCTACCTATTAGCGATGTGTCATTCTATCTCTATTTACCTCTATATCTATCTATATGCATATATATAATTCTATCTGTGTATATTATAAAATCTATCAATCTGTATTTTTGTCTATATATCTATCTTTTTGTCAATCTCTGTTTCTATCCACATATATGTGTGTGTGTGTGTGTGTGTGAGTGAGTGAGTGTGTGTGTGTGTGTATATATATCTATCATTCTATTTATCTGTCAATCTATCTATTATCTATCTATTATCTATATATCTATGTATCTATCTAGCTATCAATCTATTATCTATATATCTATGTATCTATCTAGCTATCAATCTATCTATTTATTTATATATCTTTTTTTCTATCTATCTATCTACTCATCATTTTTATTTATCTGTCTATCTATCTATATGCCAATTTGTCTATCTATCTATTTGACTATCTATATGATTATCTATCTATCTGTATATTTTTCAATCTATCTTTCTAACTATATATCTATCTATCTATCTTTTATTATATATATCTATCTGTCTATGTGTTAATATGTTTATTTGTCTATCTCTCTACTAGTTTATCTATTTATCTATTTATTTATCTATTTATCTAACTATTGATTTATGTATTTGTCTATCTATTTATCTATCAATATATCTTTCTATATTTATAACTATCTAACTACCTATTTATCTATATATTTTTATATCTATCTGTCTATCTATTTATCTATTTTCTATCTATCTAAGTATCTGTCTATTTTTCAATATGTTAATTGTCTTTATGTCTATCTATATATCTTTATTTCTTTCTATCTCTCTATGTTTATATCTATCTATCTCTTTATTAGCCTAACATTAAAACTATCTATCTATCTGTTTGTCTATATATCTACATCTCTACCTGTCTACTTTTCTATCGATCTATATATTTGTCTCTTTTTCTATTTCTCAATTTGTATATATCTATTTCTATATTTGCCTATCTATCTATCTTTCTATTTGACTATCTATCTATCGATCTATCATTGTGTCTATCTGTCTATCTTTGTATCATTGTATTTGTCAACCTTTATATCTTTCCTCTGTCTATTAGTTTATTAGTCTATATATCTATCTTTCATTCTGTTTATCTATATATCTTTCTATCTCTATCTCTCTATCTGTCTATCTATTTATCTTTCTAATTGCCTATCTTTCTATTTGTCTATATGTCTATCTATATGTTTGTATTTATTTTTATTTGTCTATCTGCATATATGTTTATCTGCCTATCTATTAATTTTTTATCTAGTTGTCTTTTTTCTATCTATCTATCTATCTATTTATCTCTGTATTTTTATATCCTTTTATCTATGTATATGTTTATATGTATAAATGTCTATATGTCTAAATGTCTATATGTCTATCTATCTATCTTTCTATCTATGTATCTTTATCTCTATCTGTCTATCCGTCAATCTATCTATTAATATATTTAAATATGTGTCTCTCTATCTATATGTATACTTTTATATCTATATATCTATCTATTTGTCTATATATATATATATATATATATATATATATATATATATATATTTCTTTATATACCTATCATTCTTTCTATCTATTTATCTATGTTTTATCTATCTATCTATCTATGTTTTATCTATCTATTTGTCTCTCTCTACTAGTCTACATATCACTCTATTTATCTATCTATTTATTGATCTATCTATATAAATGTCTATCTGCCTATCTATCATTATATATATATATCTATATGTTTATATGTCTGTCTATCTATCTATCAGTCAGTCAGTCTGTCTGTCTATATGTATATCTGTCTATGTATCTGTCTATCAAACTATCTATATGTTTATCTGTCTATCTATCTATTTATCTATCTATATATCAATGTATCTATTGATATATCTGTATATTTTTCTTTTTGTCTATATATCTATTAGCCTATTTGTCTATCTGACTTTCTTTCTATCTATTTATATTCTATCTATATATCTATCTTTCTATCTCTCAATGTGTTTGTTTATCTATATGTCTATTAGTCATTCTATCTATCTATCTATCTATATATCTATCAATCAATCTATTTATCAGCTATGTGTCAATCTATTTATCAGCTATGTGTCAATCTATCTCTTTCTACTATCTGCCTATATGTCTATATGTTATTCTGTCTATGTCTATTATTCTATCTATCTATCTTTCTATTTATCTACCTATTAGTTTAATCTATCTTTCTATCTTTTTATTTTTTTGTCTATCTATTAATATATATATATATATATGTATGTATGTATGTATATCTATATATCTGTCTATCTATTGAACTATCTATTTGTCAATCTATCTATTTATCTATATATCTATCTATCTCTTTATCTATCTATCTAGAGGTGTCAAACGGGCCGGGCCGGCCCGGCCCGGCACGAGGCACGGCACGGTTCGGCCGTGCCTGGGCCGGCCCGGCACGTTAAAAAACCGTGCCCGGGCCCGTGCCGTGCCCGGTCGAAGCAAGGCACGAAACGTGCCGTGCCTGGCCTGGCACGGCACGCCGGCACGGGTCCATCCCGTGCCGGTCCCGCAGGCACGCGTGGCACGCCGCCAGTGCCACGCGTGCCGTGGCATGACCGCGTGACCACTGAGCACTGACTCGTGAGTCGCGACTCACGGTCACGAGTCACGACTCACTGAGTCGTGACTCGTGCTCGAACCACCAGCACCATGGCCCCCCCGGAAAAAAGACCGCGGGTCGGGTCCAAACAGACCCGACCCGCGGTCTTTTCCGCCGAAAACCGAGAAAAATGAAAAAAATAACGGGAAAAAAAAAAAATTTCAAACGTAGATCGATTTTCAGCCGTTGGATTCGACGCCAACGGCTAGGGGGCAGAATCCGACGGTCCTCGTGATTCTGCCCATTAAATTTAATAAAAAAATTCAAAAAAATAATAAAAAAATAATTTTTTTTTAAACAAAAACTTTTTTTAGGCTATATAATCTACCCCCCTCCCTATAGAATTTATGTTTTTCAAAAACATTAATCCTCTCAATTTTTTCTCTCTCTCACATAAACAGTGCTTTTCTCGCTCGGCCCTCGTTTTATTGATTTCGGCTTGAATTTTCGTGAAACTCAATTTGAGTTTTGAACTTCAAAGCTTCCTGCGGGCTTCGGTGCATCTTTCACGTGAGAGACCTCTTTGCTTTTACCGGGTAATATAATTTACTTTTTGTTTTATTTTCTCTCTCTAAATCTTCTCTCTCTAGAAAAACGTACGAAAAAAAAAATGACGAATTCACCTAACACATATTTAAATTTGGAAAATGAAAATGTTAGTGTTACACAAACGTCCGTGGCTCCTGAAACTTTGGTTTCTCCTGTCATGTCAGCCCAAAGTTCTAAAAAACAAAAAACTAGAAGGACTTCTGTAGTTTGGACACATTTTAAAATCATAACACAATTAGATGTTAGGGGTGAGGAACATGAAATGGCACAGTGCAGATATTGTATGCGACTTTTAACATGCAAGAGTACATGTGGGACTGGGCACCTAAAGAGGCATTCTGAAATATGCTCCAAAAAACATGGACCGTTAGATCCTAGGCAAACCCAACTTGGCACTACATTTTTTGAGACTGGATCGAGTTCAGTCTCAAAGTTTAGTCCCTTCGTATACTCCAACGAGTTGGGTAGGGACGGCATGGCCAGGCTCATCACATTGATGGGTCTTCCGATCAGATTTTCGGAAGATCCGAGGGTAGTCCGCATCATGCAGACTTATTTTCAGCCATCCTATCGTAGGATTCCTAGGTCCACATCTAGGAGTGACATACTAAAGATATATAAGTTAGAAAAACAAAAAATAATTAATGAATTTTTGGCATTTAGTGGAGTGGTGTCCGTGACGTCCGATATATGGACATGTCACGATGATTCTACTTATGCATGTATCACGAGTCATTATGTCGATTCAAACTGGACAATAAATAAAAAAATATTAGGATTCACTGAGATTCTTCATCCTCATGATGGCCCGGCCATTTTTGAGTGTATGATGAAAATATTTAGGGAATATAAAATTCAAAATAAAATTTTTAGTGTCACTTTCGATAATGCTGCGAATAATGGAGTAGCGATCAATATGTTTGTTAGGAATATTAGAGACGCACCTTTAGGAGAGATATTTCATGTCAGATGCATGTGTCATGTTATTAACCTTATAGTTCAAGCGGGTATGAAGGTGTGTTCCACCGCGTTGGAACATATACGTAATGCACTCAAGTATATTCGCACTCCTCGCAGACTACAAGAGTTTGGTAATCTCTGTTTGTCTGCGAATCTTAAGAAGAAGAAATTCCAATCTGATGTGAGACATCGTTGGAATTACACGTACCTGATGTTGGAATCATGTGTTGGATACGAATACGTGATATCCGACTACGTCAATAGTAAGAGTGGCGAACTTATTATTGACGACACTGACTGGGCTTCAGGAATTTCATTTATGAAATTCCTGAAGATATTTTATGACACGACGAACATGTGTTCGTCGGTTTATACACCCACCACTTGCATTGCACTCCGTTGCATATGCAACATTAGTAGCATGTTTAGGATGTATCGAGCGGACCCGATGCTCAGCCTTATGGTTGCAGAGATGGAGACCAAGTACCTGAAGTACTGGTCCACCATTCCATCTCTTTATTGCCTCGCAGCATGCATGGACCCTAGGGCTAAGGTGGAAGGGGTTGAAAACACCCTGACTTTCATTTCCTCGTGCATGAACCTGGAAGAGCCACCTCAAGGGTTCATTTACGAGAAGTTGACAGACCTGTTCACATACTACGATACTAGGTATGGTGGTGGTGTTGTTGAGACTGTGAGTACGGACTCTGATACCTTGTTCGGAGATGACCCATATTCCATTAACCTAGCGAGGGGGAAACGTAGGGGTGGACCTTCACATAGGAGCGAGCTGTCTCGGTACTTAGATACCGATTACTGCTCAATCCTATCACCATCTGACAATAAGAATCTTGATTTATTACAGTGGTGGAAATCATATGAGTCCGCCTATCCCGTGCTATCTAGGATGGCACGGGATCTACTGACTCCTCCGGTGTCGAGCGTAGCATCGGAGTCTGCTTTTTCTGTTGCAGTGAACGTGATTTCGGATAGGAGATCGAGATTACGTCCAGATATGGTTGAGGCCTTGGCATGTTTGAAGGATTGGGAGGATTCGAGATTTAGCATCAGTGATCGTGCTGAAGCTGGGACTGTGACAGACACTGCAGTCGCATCCACATCCACTACGATGGCGGAGGAGCTGATTGCCGATGATGATGACCCATATGATACTGATCTTGATGTTGCGGCTGATGATTCTCATTATATGCCGCTTGACGATTGATGCTCATCTGCTCTTTTTTTTCGATATATTTATTTTTTATACGCTTTGTTTGTACTTTGTATTATACGTTGTGTTGAAGTTGAAACTTATACTTTTTTTTTTCGGAGTTTTGGTTTCAAAAGCATGAATGGTAATTTTTATTTGCGTAGTTTAAATTTTTTTTCATTAAAATTTTTACTAACTTAATGTATTTAATTATTAATTTAAGATTTAAATATTATTTTAAAATTTATTAACTTTAAATCTTAATATTTAATTAATACATTATAATATTAAAAAATGCTAAACTTAATTGAAAAAAAAAATAAATTTTCTAATTTTTTTTTTACATACTTACATTTAATTTTAAATGTAATATTTTTAAACAAAAAATTTTATTTTTTTTTATTACATAAACTTAAATAAAGATAAACAGAAAAATAATAAAAAAATTTAAAAAAAAAATTTATTTCAAAGTGCCAAGCCAACTGCCAAGTGCCAAGCACGGGCCGTGCGCCCGTGCCCGTGCTTGGCTGTTGCAACACGCAACCGGCAACAGTGTTGCCGGTTGCGTGTTGCTGTTGCCTCTTGGCTCCCGGGACCCGGGACCCGGACCCCGGTTGAGCAAACGTGCCCGAGCGGGCCGGGTACGGCACGGCACGTCCGAACCGTGCCCACGGGCCGTGCCGTGCCCGTGGGATAAAATACCGTGCCGTGCCGGGCACGGCACGGAACAGTGACCGTGCCGTGCAGGGCACGGCACGGTAGCACGGCGGGGCACGGGAAAAACGGGCCGTGCCGTGCTGGGCCGGCCCGTTTGACACCTCTATATCTATCTATCTATCTTTTTAGTGTATATGTCTAACTATCTTTTTATCTATCTATCTATCATTTTAGTGTATATGTCTAACTATCTCTTTATCTATCATTTTATTTGTCTATCTCTATGACTATCTATCTATATATCTGTATATTTGTCTGTCTATCTTTCTAACTATCTTTCTATCTATCTGGCTATGTGTTTATCTATCTATTTGTCTACCTCTCTACTAGTCTACCTATTTATATATTAATCTATATTTTTGTCTATCTATTTTTCTGTGTATTTGTTTATCTATTTATTTCTTTATTTGTTTATCTGTCTATCTGTCAATATATCATTCTATCTTTATATCTATCTAACTGCCTATCTATATATATGTAAATGTCTATCTGTCTATCTATCTGTGTATCTATCGATCTGGCAATATGTTTAATTGTGTATATATCTATATATCTATCTTTCTTTATTTTTATATTTCTATGTGTCTACATATCTATCTCTCTATCAGCCTATCTTTTAGTCTGTGTATACATACATACATACATACATACATATATATATATATGTCTACATCTTTACCTATCTACTAGTCTATCTATCTATATGACTATCCATATATTTGTCTCTTTTTCTATTTGTCAATTTTTATAGCTATCTATTTCTATATCTATCTATCTATCCATCTATCCATCTTTCTATTTGTCTATCTATCTATCTATGTATCTATCTATGCATATATTTGTCTATCTTTCTATCATTGTAAATGTTAGCTGTTATATATTTCATCTGTCTATAAGTTTATTAGTCTATATTTCTATCTTTCCTTTTGTTTATCTATATATCTATCGATGCATCTTTCTATCTATCTATCAGTCTATTTGTCTATATCTCTACATATCTACTAGTCTAACTGTCAATATATGTATTTGTCTATTTTTCTATCTATCTATTTGCCTATCAGTCTAATTATCTATCTATTAATCTATCTATCTTTTTATCTATCTTGAAACTTATCTATGTGACTATTAGTTGATCTATCTATTTCTTTATTAATAGACTATCTATGTGTCTATCTATTTGTCTGCCTATTTATCTTTTTATCTGTCATCTATTTATCAATCTATTGGTCTATCTATTAATGGATCTATTAGTAAAATTGTCAATCTATTTATTTATCAATCTGTCTACCTTTATTTTTTTCTATATATCTATATCTATATTTGTCTTTATCTTTATTTGTCTATCTGTGTATTTGTTTATCTATCCATCTATTAATTTTTTATCTAGTTGTCCTTTTCCTATCTCTATATCTATCTATCTATCTCTATATTTTATATCTTTTTATCTATATAAATGTCTATATGTATAAATATCTATATGTCTATATATTTATCTATTTATCTTTCTCTTTGTCTATCTCTCTATATGTCTATCTGTCTATCTCTCTATCTCTCTATTCGTCTATCTTATATTGATCTATCTATCTTTGTGTCTCTCTGCCTATATGTCTACTTTTCTATTTGACTATCTATCTATTTAACTATCTATCTCTCTATATATTTGTATATTTGTCTATATGTCTATTAGTATATTTATCTATCTATGTATGTTTTTATCTGTCTATTTGTCTACCTCTCTACTAGTCTACCTATTAATCTATCTATCTATCTATTTATCTTTCTATCTATCATTCTATTCATCCATATATATATATATATCTATCTATCTATCTATATATTTTTAAGTCTATCTATATGTCTATATGTATATCCATCTATGTTTCTATCTATCTATCTATCAATATATCTGTTTATTTCTCTTTATGTCTATATATGTATTAGCCTATTTGTCTATCTGACTATCTTTCTATCTATCTATATTCTATCTATATATCTATATATCATTCTATCTCTTTGTCTCTCTATCATTATGTCCTTTAGTCTATCTATCATTATGTCCTTTAGTATATCTATCTATCTATCTACCTATCTTTCTATTTATCTGTCTATATGTCTATTTATTTAAATCTCTACTTGCCTACTAGACTATTTGTCTATATGTTAATCTGGCTATTTTTTTATTTGTCTATTTGTCTAACTGTCTATTTATCTATCTATCCATATATCTATGTTTCTATCTATCTATCTTTCAATTAATCTATTTATTTATCTATCAATATGTTTATCTTTCAATTTATCCATCTTTCATCTGTCTATAAGTCTATTTATCTATATATTTGTCTATCGTTATGTTTATCTATCTATCTATCTTTCTTTCTTTCTATATGTGTATCTCTTTATTTCTCTATCTGCCTATCTATTTATCTATGTATCTATCTATCTATCTGTCTGTCTGTCTATCTATCTATCTATATATTTATCTATTTATCTATATTTCTATTTGACTATATATCTATATTTTTGTCTATCTTTATATCCGTGTATATATATATATATATATATATATATATATATATATATATCTATCAAACTATGTATTTATCTTGGTATCTATCTAGGTGGCTATCTCTCTATGTATCTATCATCTTTCTATCATTCTATCGGTCTATCTATCTATGTGTCTATTTATTTATTTGTCTATTGGTCAATCTATCTATTTATCTATATGTCTCCATGCCTATTTTCTATTTGTGTATCTCTTTATTTCTCTATCTATCTATTTGTCTATTTAAAAATTTTCTATATAATTTTGTTTCTGTCTATCTGTTTATTTATCTATTTATCTATCTATTTCTATATTTTTCTATCTTTCTATATATCTATATGTCTTTATCTCTATCAATCTATCTGTCTATATGTATATATGTCTATCTTTCTAATTGTCTATTTATTTATTTCTCTATAAGTCTATCTATCTATCTATATATCAACCTGTTTATATGTCTATCTATCTATATATTTGTCTATCTATCAACCTCTCTACCAGACTACATGTGTACTTGGCAATCTATTTATCTATCAATCTATATATCTACCTATAAAATTATCTATCTATCATCTATCTATCTATTTATCTGTCTATCTATCCATATGTTTATTTATCTATCTATTTATCTAACTTTGTGTCTATATTTTATCTATCTATCTATCTATGTTTCTACCTATCTATCTATTTATATATCTATCTATTTGTCCAAGTATTTATTTGTCTATATGTCAACCACTCTACTAGTCTAACTTTATACCTTTCTAGATAATATGTATCTATCTATATATATGTCTATCTGTATATCAATATATCTGTATAACTATATATCTAACTATCTATTTATCTATCTGTCTATCTATCTATATGTTTATATATCTATCTATCTATATGTCTATCTGTCTGTCTATATATCTATCTATATTTATGTCTACCTTTTTACCTGTCTATCTATATATCTATCTATTAGTCTATATGTATATCTATCTATCTATCTATCTGTATATCTGACTATCTATTTATCACACTAACAATCAATTTTTATTTTTATCTATATGTCTATCCATCTATATGTCTATATATTTATTTGTCTATCTATCAATCTACCTAAATATATATATATATATATATATATATATATATATATATATATATATATATATATATATATATATATATATATATATATATCTCTATTTGTTTATCTATCTATTTGTCAATCTATATATTTATTTATTTATCTATCTATCTATAAATCAACCTATCTATCTATCTTTATCTATCTATCTATTTATCTAAATATCTATCAATCTATCTATCTGTCTTTCTGTCTATGTCTTTATATGTCTATATATATATATATATATGTCTATCTATTTATTTATCTATCTGTCTATCTATTTTGCTATCTATCTTTATATTTGTCTATCTATCTAATTATCTATATAGCTAATTGTCTATCTATCTATTTGTCTATCTATCTTTATGTTTACCTTTATACCTATCTATCTATCTATTTGTCTATATGCCTATCTTTAAATCTATACATTTTCTATCTATCTATATGCCATTCTATCTATCTATTTTTTTATATTAGTGTATATCAACTATCTATCAATATATCTGTCTATCTATCTATTCGTTTATCGAACTATCTATCTATTTATATATCTATATTTCAATCTATCAATCTTTCTATCTATCTGATAATCTATCTATTTGTCTATCTATATATCGATCTATCTGTCAATCTGTCAATTTCTCTATCTATTTATTTATCTATCAGTATATCATTCTACATTTATATCTATCTCTCTGTGTAATCTCTCTCTATGTATCTTTCTTTATATGTCTATTTATCTTTATGTCTTCCTTTCTACCTTTCTATCTATCTATCTATTAGTCTATATGTCTATATATCTATTTGTTTATCTGTCTATCAATTTATATATTTATCTATCTATATATCTATTTATATATTTGTAAATCTATCTATATATTTTTCTATCTATCTATCTATCTACCTCTCTGTCTGTCTATCTATCTATAAATCGATTTTTCTATTTATATGATTTTCTCTGTATATCTAATTATATATATATTTATCTATTTGCCTAGTAGTCTCGCTATTTATAAGTCTATCTGTTTATATATATATATATATATATATAATATCTATTTGTCTATCTATCAATTTGTTTGTCAATCTTTTTGTTTACTTTTCCACCTATCTATATGTCTATCTAGATATTTGCTTATATACCTAACTAACTAACTAACTATTTGTTTATAAATCTATATGTTTATCTATCTATCTATCAATTTGTTTATCTATTTATATTTCTATATCTAACTCTATTTATCTGTCTATCTATAAATTTGTCAATATGTTTATTTATTTATGTGTATATCTATCAATCTGTCTATCTGTTTATCTTTCTATATGTCTCTCTATTTATCTGTCTATTTATAAAATTATCTATATGTCTATCTATTTATCTATCTATCTGTCTGTATATATGTCTTTCTGTATATCTATCTTTATGTCAATCTTCTATATATTTATCCATCTATATATTTATATATCTATCTATTTATCTATCCATCTAACTATATGTATGTCTGTAGTTTCTATCTATCTTTCTATCTATCTTTCCATTTATCTATCTATATATCTATCTATCTATCTATCTATCTATATATTTGTAAATTTATCTATCTATCTATCTATCACTCTATCTATCTATCTATAAATATGTCTATCTTTATATATGATTATCTCTCTATATCTTTTTATCTATCTATTTATCTATCTGCCTATCCGTCTATCTATTTATATGTCGATCTATATATTTATCTATCTAGATTTCTATTCATATGACAATATTTTTATTTATATATCTATCTATCTACTATCTATCTATATATATCTATCAGAATATTTGTCTATCATTCTATCTATCTATTTATATATCTTTCAATGTATTTGTCTACCTCACTAAAAGTCTACTTATTTCACGGTCTATACATCTATCTATCTATCTTTCTGTTTGTCTATCTGTCTGTCTGTTTGTTTGTCTTTCTCTCTATCTATCTATTTGTTTATCTATCTATTTGTTTATCTATCTATTTGTTTATCTATCTATTTGTTTACCTGTCTATATGTCTATCTATCTATTTATCTATTAGTCTATATATCTAACTATCTATCTCTCTATGTGTCTATTTGTCTCTCTCTATTTATCTATCTAACTAAAATTCCTAGTTGTCTATATATATATATATATCAATATCTGTCTATTTGTCTATATGTCTACTTCTGTATTTGTATATGTGTCTATTTGATTATTTGTCTATCTATGTATCTATCTATCTATCAGTATATCTTTTAATCTATTTATCTGTATATCAATCAAGCTATCTAACTGTCTGTATATATATATATATATATCTATCTATCTATCTATTTGTCTATTTGCCTATTAGTCTATTAGTCTATCTATCTATATGTTTATATATCTATATGTCTATCTATTTATTTATCTATCTATATTTATATCTATCTATCTATCTCTCTATCTGTCTATTTGTCTGTGTATCTTTCTGTTTGTGTTTATCTATCAATTTGTCTACCTCTCTACTTATCTAATTATCTATCTTTCTATTTATCTATTTATTTATTTTTCTATCTGTCTGTTTGTCAATCTATATATATATATATATGTCTATCTGTCTATGTGTCTATCAATCTAACAATCTATCTATCTATTTACATATCTATCTATCTATATATCTGTCTATATATCTATATGTTTATCTATCAATCTCTCTATTTGTATATCTATCTTTATGTCTACCTTTCTTCTTGTCTATCTATATATCTATAATTTAGTATATAAGTCTATTTATTTACTGTCTAACTATATGTCTATCTATCTATTTGTCTATCAGACTATCTATTTATCACTCTATAACTTTATTTGTATTTCTATATATATGTCTATTTATCTATTTGCCTATCTGTCTATCTATCTCTCAATTTATCAATATATCTATTTGTCAATTTGTATATCTATGTAATTGTCTATCTATTTATCTGTGAATCAATCAAACATTCTATCTATCTATCTAACTATTAATCAATCTATCTCTTTATATATCTTTTTATATGTCTATATATTTTTTATCTATCTATTTATCTATCTATCTTCATATCTATATATCTATTTGTCTATCTATTTATTTATTTATTTATCTATATTTATATCTATCTATCTATCTCTATGTCTGTCTATTTGTCTGTGTATCTTTCTGTTTGTGTTTATCTTTCAATTTGTCTACCTCTCTACTTATCTAATTATCTATCTTTCTATTTATCTATTTATTTATTTTTTTATTTGTCTGTCTATCAATATATATATATATATATATATATATATATATATATATATATATATTTGTCTATTTGTCTATGTGTCTATCAATCTATCTATCTATCTAAATATCTATCTATCTATATATCAATCTATATATTTGTCTATATATCTATATGTTTATCTATCAATCTCTCTATTTGTCTATCTATCTTTATGTCTACCTTTCTTCTTGTCTTTCTATATATCTATAATTTAGTATATGAGTCTATCTATTTACTGTCTATCTATATATCTATCTATCTATTTATCTATCTGACTATCTATTTATCACTCTATAACTTTATTTGTATTTCTATATATATGTCTATTTATCTATTTGCCTATCTGTCTATCTATCTCTCAATTTATCAATATATATATTTGTCAATTTGTATATCTATGTAATTGTCTATCTATTTATCTATGAATCAATCAATCATTCTATCTATCTATCTAACTATTAATCAATCTATCTCTTTATATATCATTTTATATGTATATATATTTTTTATATGTCTATCTATCTTCATATCTATATATCTATTTGTCTATATATCTTTATGTCTACCTTATACTTATCTATCTATCTCTCTCTCAATCTATTTGTATATCTGCCTATTTTTAAATTTATCAATATATCTTTAAATTTATCTATCTATCTATGATCTATCTATTTATCTATCATTATATCTTTCTATTTATCTATCTATCTATTGACTTTTATATCTATCTATATGTTTATCGAACAATTTTTTTATTTTTCTATATATCTATGTATCTATGTATCTATCTATCTATCTCTTTGTTTGTCTGTCTATTTATCTATATGTATATCTATCTATTTTTCTATCTATCTATTTATATATCTATCCATCTATCTATCTATCTAACTATATGTTTGTTTTTCTATCTATCTATCTATTTGTTTTTCTTTCTATCTCTCTATCTATCTATCTATTTGTTTGTATATCTTTCTATCTATCTTTCTATCTATTTGTATATGTTTCTATCTATATATCTACATATCTATATAGCTAAATACCTATAAATCTATCTATTTGACTTTTTATTTATATGATTATCTTTCTATTTATCTATCTATCTATCTGCCTATCAGTCTTCTATCTATGAGTCTATCTTTCTATTTGTCTATTTTTATATCTTACTATTTATTTATCTATTTATATGTATATATGTTTCTATGTTTATATATCTCTCAATCTATCTATTGGTCTATCTATTTATATGTCTATCTATCAATCTGTCTATTTGTTGATCTGTCTACCTCTTTATAATTCTTACTATGTACCTATCTATCTGTCTATTTTTTTTATTTTTCTATCTGCTTATTTGTCTACCTGACTTCTTTATATTTTTCTATCTATTTAATAACTATTTATCTTTCTATATATCTTTCTCTCCCTCTATATATCAATATGTCTATCTTTCTATCTGTCTAAATATCTTTATATCTATTTATCAGTCAATATTTCTCTCTATATGTGTCTATTTTTAATTTATCAATCTCTCTATATCTCTATCTCTCTATCTGTCTAGCTAGCTATCTGTCTATATATCTTTGTGTCTATCTTTCTATCTATCTATGTGTCTATCTTTTATATATATATATATGCCTATATGCCTATCAATCTATTTGTTTATTTTTCTATCTTTCAATTTGTCTATCTATCTGTCTATCTATCTATCTATCTATCTATATATATGTTTATCTATTTGGCAATATCTTTTTGTCTATCTATATAACAATCATTCAATCAATCAATCAATATTTCTATCTATTTGTCAATCTTTCTATTTTACCAATTCTCTATATGTCTATATATCTATCTATTTTTCTTTCTTTCTTTATTTCAATATTTTTATCTATCTTTATATCTCTCTTTATATTTGGTTATCTATTTATCTATTTATCTATTTTTCTATATATCTAACTAACTATATATAAATCTTTGAATCTATCAATCTTACTAAATGTTGATCTATCTTTATGTTTATCTGTCTATATGTCTATCTATCTATTTCTTTATCTATCTATCTATTTGTGTATTTGTTTATCTCTCTATCTCTTTAATCTCTCTATCTTTTTTTGATCTATCTAACTTTCTATCTATCTATATTTTTACTATTTATGTATCTATATATTTATCTATCTTTATATTTTTCTATCTATCTATATATTAATCTATCTATCTATCTATTTGTCTGTCTATCTGTTTATGTGTCTATCTATCTATCTATCTGTATATCTATCTATTTATCTATCTATCTATATATATGTCATTCTCTATATTTGTCTATTTGTATTTTAGTCTATGTGTCTATGTGTCTATGTGTCTATCTATCTATTTATTTATTTATCTATCTATCTATTTATTTATCTATCTATCTATTTATTAATATATGTATCTATTTGTCTTTTTCTCTATCTATCTATCTTTCTATATACCTATATATCTATATCGATATTTGTCTATTTGTCTATATGTCTACTTGCGAATTTGTCTATTTGTCTATATGATTATCTATCTACTTATCTATCTATATATCTATCTATATATATCTATCTATATATCTATCTATATGTCTAATTGACTATCTATATAGCTATATATCTATCTGTCTATTAATCTATGTGTCTATATGATTATCAATCAATCTATCTATCTATCTATCAATCTTTTAGTCTACTTGCCTAACTTTGTATCTATCTACATCTTTACCTATCTATGAGTTTATCAGTCTATTTGTGTATCTATATATTTGTCTATATGTCTATTTCTCTATCTATCTATCTATCTATCTATTTGTCTATCATTCTTTCTATATTTCTAACTATCTATTTATCTATATAGCTATCCATCTGTCTAACTAACTAACTATCTATCTATCTATGTGTATGACTATCTATCTATATGTTTTTTTGTCATCTATCAATCGATATATATGTCTATTTGTCTATTTATCTATATATATATATATATATATATATATATATCTTTCTATCCTTCTTTCTATTTATTTGATATTTGTTAATCAATCAATCAATTTGTCTATTTGTCTATATATCTATTTGTCCCTCTGTCTAATTGTCTATATGTCTATCTATCAATCTTTTTATATTTCTATCTATCTCTATAATTGTCTTTATTTCTATCTATCTTTAATCTATCTATCTATTTATCTATATGTTTTTTTATTTATATGTCTAGCTATTTATTAATCTATTTATCTATTTGTCTATCTATCTATCTATCTATCTAGATATATGTCTATCTATATATCAATTTTTCTATCTATTTATCAATTTATCAATATATCTATCTTTCTATCTATTTTCCTTTCTGGATATCTTACTATCTTTCTACCTATATCTATGTTTATGTATCTATTTGTCTATTTATTTATTTATTTATCTATCTATCTATTTATCTCTCTATCTTTCTATTAGTTTATATATCTCTATATTTATCTATCATTAAGTCAATATGTCGATATGCCAATATCTCTAACAATCTAAATATCTCCCTATTTGTCTATTTGTCAATCTAACTATCTATGTATCTTTTTATGTATTTATTTGTCCATCTATCAATTTGTCTATCTATCTATTTATTCTGTCTCTCTCTATCAAAATGTCTATTTGTATATTTGTCTATTTGTTTATCTATCTATCTATCTATTTATCTATTTTTATATCTATGTATCTATCTATCTAAATATCTATCTAACTATCTATATATCTATAAATCTATATATCGATCTATCTATCTCTATTTATGTCAATCTATACATCTATCTATATGTCAATCTGTGAATCTATCTATCTATCTAGTTATATATTTGCATATATATATTTATATCTGTGTGTTTATCTATCTAATATACTATCTAGCTATCTATTTATCTATCTATTAATATATCTAACTATCTATCTGCTAATCTATTTATATGTCTATCTATGTATCTATTTATATGTCTATCTATCTGTCTATCAGTGTATTTGTCTATCTATCAATCTGTACAACATTTTATATATCTATATCTATATTTATCTATCAACCTAACTGTCTATATGTATAACATTTACAGGTCACTTATGTATCTATTTATCTTTTTATTTGTCTATCTCTATATCTATATATATGTCTACCTTTTTATTTATATATTTGTCTACTTTTGTGTGTGTGTGTGTGTGTGTGTATTTGTTTATTTTTCTATCTATATATCTATATTACTATCTCTCAATACGTTTATAGGCAGATAGTCAGATAGAGAAATTGAGAGATAAATAGATAGATAAATAGATAGATAAATAATTAATAGATAGATATATACATAAACAAATAGAGAGATAGATAGATACATTAAGATATACACATAGAGATAGATAGATAGCTAGCTAGATAGGTAGATATATAAATAGTTGGATAGATAAACATCTAGACTACTAGATATATAGAAAGAGAGAAAGATAGAAGGACAAATAGATAGATCGACACACACACACACACACACACACACAGACAAATACATAGATAGATAGACAGAGAGATAGACAGATAGATTAATATACAAATAGATAGAAAGATAGATAGACAGATAAATAGATAGACCAATAGATTATGTAAAAAGGTAGATATATAGATAGATAGACAAAAATGATAGAAATAGAGATAGATAGATAGATAGACTGATAGAGAGAAAGAAAGAAAGATAGATAGATAGATAGCCTATTAGATATATAGATATATAAATAAATAGAAAAATAGATAGATAGATAGATAGATAGAAAAATAAATAGATAGATTGACAAATAGACAGATAGATAGACAAATAGACAAGTAGACAGACACGCAGACAGATAGACACATAGATAAATTAAAAGATAGACATATTGATAGATAAAAAATAGACTATTAGATAGGTAGATAGATTGACAGTTAGAATAATAGGCAAATAGATAGATAGATAAATAGACTAAAATAAAGAAAGAAATATAGATAGATTAATTGATAGACTAAAAATAGTTAAATAGATTGATTAATAGATAGTTAGAAAGATATATATAGAGAAATTTATTGTTAAATGATTAGATAGATGGATTAAAAAATAGACATATATATAGACAGATAGTTAGATAGATATATAGATAGATAGAAACAAATATATATAGATATATAGAAGATAGATAGATACATATATAAGATAGATAGATATATAGACATATATATATATATATATTGATAGATAGAAATATATAGATATATAGATAGATAGTGAGATTGTGAGATATACATATAGTTTGATATAAAGATAAATAGATTGACAGATAGCTATATAGTCCGATAGATAGATAGATAGATAGTTAGATAGATAGATTGATTGATAATTAGAAAGTTACACACATATAGATAAATAGATAAATTCATAAATTGATAAAAAGATATATATAGATAGATAGATAGATATATTGAAAGATAGATAAAAAGATAGACAAATAAATAAATAAACAAATAATTGATACATATGCATATATAAAGATTAATACACAGAAAGATACACAAATGTATAGATAGATAGAAAGATAGACAGATAGATATAAAAACATATGGACATATAGACATATAGACATTAAGACAAATAGAACAATAGACATATAAATAGATATATAGATAGACATCAAGACAAATTGATAGATAGATGGACAAATAGAGAGTAAGATAGATATATAGGTAAATAGATATATATTTAGAGAGATAGATTGATAGATAGATTGATATATAGACAAATAGGTAGATAAACAAATAGCTAGATATATAAATAGACAAATAGATAGATAGATATATAATAAATTGATTGATAAATAGATAGTCAGATAGATAGAGAGATAGATTGATTAATAGATATGTAGACAGATAGACAGATAGACAGATATGCAGATAGATTGATTGACAAATAGAGAGATTGAGAGATATACTAATAAACAGATAGATATATAGAAAGATAGACAGATAAATTAATAAATATAGTGAGAAAGAGAGAGATAGATAGATAGATAGACAAATATACATATATTGATAGAAAGAAAGATAGATAGATAGATATACAAATAGAGAGATTGAGAGATATACTAATAAACAGATAGATATATAGAAAGATAGACAGATAAATTGATAAATTAGTGAGAGAGAGAGAGATAGATAGATAGATAGATAGATAGATAGATAGACAAATATACATATATTGATAGAAAGAAAGATAGATAGGTAGATATATAGTTAGATAGCTAGATAGACATATAGATAGATAGACAAATAGATAATTAGATAGATTGACAGATAGATAGTAAGATAGTTAGAAAGATAGATGTATATACATATATATAGATAGAAAGTTCGACATCTAGATATATATATATATATATATATATATATATAGAATGATAAATAGAAAGATAGATGGATAGCTAGACATATAAATAGATAGACATAGATAAATAGACAGATAGATGGACAGATAGATAGATATATAGATTGAGAGATATATAGAAAATAAAATTAGATAGATAGATATATAGATAGATAGATAAACATATTAAAAAATAAATAGATATATAAATAGATAGATATACAAATCTAGAAATATATAAATAGATAGATAGATAACGATAGATATATAGATTGATTGACATTAGATAGATAAATAGATAGAGAGATAAATAGATTAAAAAATAGACAGATAGGCACATTGTTAGATAGATAGATAAAAATAGAAAAATTAACAAATTAAGAGATAGATAGATAGACAAATTGTTAGATAGACAGCTAGACCGAAAGATAGATAGACAGAGAATAGATAGATAGATAGATAGATAGATAGAGAATAGATAGATAGATAGATAGTAAGATAGATAGATAAGTTGATAAATTGATAGATAGAAAGATAGAAAAATAGAAAGATAGACAAATATATAGATATACATATAGATAGATTTATGTATATAAAGATTTGGAGATTGATAGATAGATAAATAGAGAGTAAGATAGATAAACAGGTAGATAGTTATATACTTAGAGAGATAGATAGATAGATAATAGGTAGATAAACAAATAGATAAATATACAAAGAAAAATAGATAGATAGATAATAAATTGATTGATAAATAGATAGTCAGATAGATAGAGAGAGATATATTATTAGATAAGTAGCAGATAGACAGATAGACAGATAAACATATAGACAGATAAATTGATTAACAAATAGAGAGATCGAGAGATATACTAATAAACAGATAGATATATAGAAAGATTAATTGATAAATGTAGTGAGAGAGAGAGAGATAGATAGACAAATATACATATATTGATAGATAGAAATATAGACATATAGAAAGATAATGAGATAGATAGATATATATACATACATATATATATATATATAGAAAGTTAGACATCTAGATATATAGATAGAAATATAAATAGATATATAGATATATAAAAAGATAGTTAAATAGAAAGATAGATAGATAGACAATTAGATAAATAGACAGATAGATAGATGGATAGATAGATAAACATATAGATAGATATATTGATTGAGAGATATAAAATAAAATTAGATAAATAGATAGATATTTAGCTATAAAGATATATATATATAAACATAAGAAAAAATAAATAGATATTTAGATAGACAGATATACAAATATAGAAATAGATAAATAGATAGATATATATATATATATATATATATATATATATATAATAGTCATAAAGATTGATTGGCAGATAGATAGATAGAGAAATAAATAGATTAAAAAATAGACAAATAGACAGTTAGATAAATAGATAAAGAAATAGAAAAATTGACAAATTAAGAGATAGACAGACAGACAAATAGTTAGATAGACAACTAGACCGATAGATAGATAGGAATAGATAGATAGATAAATAGAGATAGATAGTAAGATAGATAGATAAGTTGATAAATAGATAGATAGACAGATAGAAAAATAGAAAAATAGACATATAGATAGATATACATATTGATAGATTTATATATAGAAAGATTTGGAGATGGATAGATAAACTGATAAATATATAAACATAAATATAGATAGACAATTAGATAGTAAGATAGATAAATAGATGGATTGATGGATAGATAGATAGACATATTGATAGCTAACTAGATAGATATATAGAAATATAAATAGATAGAGAAATACACAAATAGATAGATTGAAAGATAGATAGATAGATAGATAGATAGACAGATAGATGGATAGACAAATAGATAAATAGACAAATAAATAAACTAATAAATAAATAGATAGATAGATAGATAGACAAATAGAAAAATAGCTAGATAAACAAACTGACAGGTAGTTAGATATATAGATAGATAGATAGATAATAAAAAAGTTAGATAGATGGATAGATATACCTATAGATATGTAGTCAGATAGATATATAAATTAACAGATAGATAGATATATAGATAGTCAAATAGATAGTTCAATTGATAGATAGATAAATAGATATATATATATATATATATATAGATAAATAGACCAAAAGAGAGATAAAGAGATATACATTTTGACTGACAGACAGATAGATAGATATACATATATATAGATATACAAAAAGACATAGAGCTATATAGAAAGATTGATAAATAGATAGATATACAGATTGACAACAAGATAGATAGATATATAGATAGATAGATATATAGATAGATAGGTTAAAATTTAGAGAAATAGATAGATAGACAAATAGATAGATAGAGAGATAGACAAAAAGAGAGATAGATAAAAAAAATAGATTGATTATAAGATAGATAGATAGACTAATAGGCAAATAGACAAATAGAAAGATAAAAAGATAGAACGAAAGAAAGATAGACAGAAAGACAGATAGATATATAGACATAAAAATAGACAAATAGATAGATAGATAGACACAAATACAGGTAGACAGAGAGACATATAGGCTGATAGATAGATAGATAAATAAATAAATAGTCAAAAATAAAAATATACAAATTGAGAGATTGACTGATAAAGAGATAAAAATATAGACATATATATAAATAAATTGATAGATAGCTAGATAGATAGATATATATATAGATTGATAGATAGATATATAGAAAGAAAGATTGATATATATATATATATATATATATAGAAATAGATAGATCGATAGATAAATAGATAATCCAATAAATAGATAGACATATAGATAGATATATAGATAAGGTAGATATATACATAGAAAGATAGATAGACATATATACATATAGATAGTTAGACAGTTATATAGATAGAAAGATATATAGATAGATAGATTGATAGATAGACAGATAGAGAGATAGACATCTAAATAGCTAGACATATAGATAGATTAATAGATTTACAAATAGACATATAGATATATAGATATATAATGTGACACCGCATCCCCCAGGGGGGTCCCACTTCATCCCATCACATTATACAATGTGCAATAAAATAAAACATTCCCAAATGTAGCGTACATATTTTTTTCTTTTATTTGCTCAGCGGAATTAAAAACACATAATACATTATTTAAGCCACAACCAGCTTTTCTTCACACATGCGATTTTGCATGTGGATTTTTCATCTGCCTTGGACCTGTACTCGAAGGGGGTCTTACAACGGAGTGATCAATGCTCGATAAAGGTACACTTCTACATAGTTACTCCCTACCTAAGTGCACGTAATATGTCATGCATATATATTAACACCCATTCAAGTAAAATATTTATATGAATAAAATTATGGATAAACTATTTATATGCCCATATTTCTGAGTCCCATCGACTCCCTCACACATGTCGAAACCAAGTGTGACATATTATATATATAGATGTGTATATGTATATATGTATGTATATTTAGACAAATATTTATTTTTTTTGGAATTATTCTGAAAAGTATGGACCTCATCTGAAAAACATATTGGATATTTCTTCGAATAAAATATGATTTTCTTGGATTTACTCTAAGAAATATGGACCTCCTCTGAAAAACATATTGGACATTTCTCCGACAACATATTTTTTTACTTGGATATTTTCCAAAAACCACCACGTAACTCAGCCTGGATATTGTCCTAATTCAAGTTCACAAATTTATAATAGCCATGCTCAAGAAAAATACCATATAACTCAGTCTGGACATTGTCCTAATTCGAGTTCATCAAATACAATTCATATACCTTTATATGTGTGTGTGTGTGTGTGTGTGTATCATGAACCAACCCATGTATATGAAATATTCCCATGCA
This sequence comes from Sapria himalayana, assembly GCA_029783825.1. Classification (NCBI taxonomy): domain Eukaryota; kingdom Viridiplantae; phylum Streptophyta; class Magnoliopsida; order Malpighiales; family Rafflesiaceae; genus Sapria; species Sapria himalayana. Next base: position 122,934 of record JAREIK010002323.1, on the reverse strand, counting down.
CATGAAATGCAAGCCATTTATGATTAAATGATGTTTCAGGGCATAACTATAATAATCCAAACCCTATTCACCTGTATTAAATTTTACTAAATGGAACACCGAAAATATTCATCAATTAATCATTTCTAATGACATTTCTAATAATTTGAATTGAAAAATAAAACATGATCATCTATGGCCTTTAAATAATAAGAAATTCTGATAGGAGAAAACCACTACTTTTTGGATAACTTCACAGAAACTTTATAAATTTGATGTCAACTTAAGATCTTATATTGTAGAGCAACTTTATTTCTTGGACTATTCTATTCCAACTCCAGAATAATCCGTTACGATAAAAAAAATCAACGGATCATTTATATTTTTTCCTCTGCACAGTGATTCTCTCTCTCTCTTTCTCTCTCGAAGTTTATTTTTTTCATTCTTTGTTAGGCGTCATCCCGTTTTTCGGATTCATGTCATTTTTTAATTAATTAATTTATTTTAAAAAGTATTTAAATAAATAAAAAAAATAACTAAATTCTGACTTTCTCAGAATTTGATGAAAATTTCACCGTTGCTATATTTTTCAAGACGAATTCAATAATGAAATCCATTTTATCATCAGGATTCTAAAATTTTCAATTTTTTTTTCTTATTACAAAATTATTATTTTATCCATTTTTTTAGAAACAAATCATGTTATTTATTTCTTCATTTTTTTGGGTTTGACATTCTCTCCTCCTTAAAGAATTCATCCAGAAATTCTCACAAATACAACTTTACAATTATAAGCATATCCTAAATTTAAATAATTTAAAATTACTAAAATACATAACTTTATTTTCAAATAAAAAAGGATAAGCAACACGTATCGTGTCTTCACATTCACATGTTGCTTCTTCTATTTCTCGATACTACCATATCACTTTTACTATCCTCAAAGTCTTGCATCAAAAAACTTGGTCTTGACTATTAAATATATGCACTGACATTTCTTTAAATGTTCCATTTGCATTAATAACGAATTCGCCCCAATCTATTACATGAGGTGTAAAATATCTCGTGGACAGCAAATAAATGTGGTGGTAATGCTAATCGATAAACAACCAAACTCACATTCTTAAGTATTTTGAAAGGCCCAATATATCTTAGCGATAACTTTCCACGCTTACCAAATATGATTACTTCCCATTCTTGGCATCACTTTCAAGAAAACATGATCTCCCACCTCAAATTCTAGAGGGCATCTTTGTCTATCAGCATAACTTTTCTGTCGACTTTAAGCTGTAAGAAGACGTCATATCAAATCTACTTTTTCTGAGGTATCTCTAATCACATCTGGACCCATGATGGATCTATCTCCCACCTTAGCCCAATAAACTAGAGATCAACATGGCCTTCCAAACAATACTTCATATGGTGTCATTTGGATACTTTACCTGATAACTATTGTTATAGACAAACTCGGCCAAAGGGAGATGTTCTTCCTAATTACTCTTGAAATCTAGACAACATGCTCGCAGCATATCTTCAAAACCCCGTATGGTTCTTTCAGATTGACCGTCTATTTGTGGATGAAAAGTAGTGCTCATTATCAATGGTGTTCCCATTGCTTTCTAGAAATTCTTCCAAAAATGAGCAGTAAATCTGGGATCTCTGTCCAATACAATAGATACGGGCACTCCATGTAAGTAGAAAATTTTTTATATGCACAACCTACACAATTCCTTATGTGTGAAAGTCATTTGCATTTCCAGAAAATATGCGGGCTATGTAAACCAGTCCACAATTACCCACACATCAGGTTTTCATGATGTTCATCGCAACATGAGTCACAAAATCTCCCGTGATATGCTCTTATTTCCACTCTGCTACCTCAAAAGGATGGAGTAATCATGCTGGAGTAATCTTGCTGGCCTTTGATGCTTAGTTTTTATTTGTTAACAGGTTAGGCATCATTGAACAAAATCCCTAATGTGTCACTTCATCCCATTCCAGTAATATTAGCGACGAAGATCATTATACATCTTTATGCCACCCGAATGTACTGTAAAATGAGAACAATGAAATTCTTTAAAAATTTTTTTACTCAATTCTGCTATCTGAGGAACCACAATCCATCTTCAAAACCGAGGACTTCAATTCATATTAAGAATCCAACCTTCGTCACATGTACTAGTCTCTACTTGGTTCTTTATAGATAATATTTCTATATCTTGTTCTATATCTCAATCACATTATTTAATAGGAAAGGTATATCTACTAAACTCTTGATAACATCCTGACTTTGACTGCTATATTGTAAGCTAAATTTTCCCACAGTTTCAAGCATATCCCATTCCCACAAAGCTACATTAGCTAGTTCACCTCGTGACTTCCGATTAAGTGCATCAACCACCACAATTTTTTTACTTAAATGGTAATACAAAGTAAAGATCATAATCTTCTAGATACTCCATCCATCGACACTGCCTCATATTAAGGTCTCATTTTGTAAAGATATATTTCAAACTTTTATGGTTTGAATATACCTCAAATTGCTTCCCATGTAAATAGTGGTGCCATATTTTTAAAGTAAAAACTATGACCACCATCTCTATATCATGTGTGGGATAATTCCTCTCATGATTCTTTAACTGCCTTGAACCATAAGCTACTAATCTCATGATTCTTTAACTGCCTTGAACCGAAACTATCAGAATAGGAGCTAAAGTAAGTCTCCTTTTCAATTCATGGAATGCCTTTTCACATGAATCAGTCCACTCATACTTGACTTCTTTCCTAGTAAATCTAGTCATTTGAGCAGCTAACCGAGAAAAAATCTCAATAAATCTTTTGTAATACCCAGCCAATCCCAAAAACTATGTATTTCAAAAATTAACTTTGTCCTCTCCGCACTCATGACTACCCTGACTTTTTCATGGTCCACTGAGACACTAGTAGCTGATACTACATGTCCCAAGAATATTACTTCTATCAACCAAAGTCATATTTACCAAACTTGGCATACAACTTATGTTCTCTCAAAGTTTGGAAAATAATATGTAAATGATCTTCATGCTCTTCTTCGGACTAAAAATAAATCTAAATGTCATCTAAAAAATCACAAAAAAATGATCTAAATATGGCAGAAATATTCTATGCATGAGATCCATGAATGCAGGTGGCATGTTCGTGAATCTAAAAGGAATTACTGTAAACTCAAAATTCCCATACAATATTCTAAATACTATCTCAGGGCATCCCTAACTCACAACTGGTGATATCTAGTATGAATATCTATTTTGAAAAAGACATGTGCCCCTTTTAATAGGTCAAATAAATCATCAATACTTGGTAATGGATATCACATCTTTATTGTAACCTTATTCAACTGTCGACAATTAATGCACGGTCAAAGGGTTTTATTCTTCTTCTTTGTAAATAAAACCGGATCACTCCAAGGTGAAGTTCTGGGTCTAATGAAACTCTTGTCCAACAAATTTTGTAGATACACCTTGAGTTCTTGTAATTCAATTAGTTCCCTCTTATATGGAATCATAGAAATGGGTGATGTACTAGGATGTAACTCAATACAAAAATCCACATTTCTGTGTGGGGGTAATCCTGGAAATTCATCAGAAAAAACATCTTCATATTCACAAATCTATCCGAGGAAGATTCATATTCAATATCCCCTCTTCCTCTAGGGTGAGACATGCCATCCAACCCATAAGTTGTCCATGCCATTTAGAATCATATATATTCTAGGGTAAAATATTATGCTTATCCCTCTGAAATACAACATATATATCATCTGGTGTGTGGATAATAATTCTTCTACGATCATAATTAATAATGATTCAATATGCTGTTAACCAGTCCATGCCAAGATATACATCAAAATCTAACATGTCCATGACTCAAAGGTCTGCCATGAGTAGAATCCTTGAGATTTCTAACTCACAATCTTTATATATCTGACTAATTTTCACCTTAGTTCCTAAAGGAGAAGTCACATACAATGTCTCATCTAAGTTTTTATCAATTTGTCGTAACCAATGATCTACTACAATTGTGTCCCATCCTCCCATAAATGTCGGTGGATGATGTGCTTTGTACCTTTGTAGGTTACTTGGCTCTTCTTGACCTCTAGTTGCATTAGTTTGTGTAACTCTCGCAATGGGGACACCCACAGCTTCTATGAAAGCCTATTGGTGAATAATAGCTGGGGGTTGATCCTCATTTCGTGGATGTCCCCCATGTTCTTGTTCTTTACTTACCATCTATATAAGTTAAATAATAATATAAGAATCATAGTCATTCACTATTATTAGTGCACATGCCAAATAATAATAGACTTTTCATTTTGAAAATATCATTTCATTTTCTCAACCGCTAAGGTTGTATTTCTTTATCCTAGTGTTCCTTTTTTCCTGAGTATTAGATATTTATATATCTAAATATTCCAACCATCTTATGAAACATGTACCAATTTCTAAGTTATAGGTAATCATATACCTAATCTCTGATACCAAGTTGTGACACCCAATTCTCCAGGAAGTCTCATTCATCCCATCACACAATACAATGTGAAATAAAATAAAATATTTCCAAATAAGTGGACACATTTTTTTTCTTTTATTTGCTCAGCAGAATTAAAAACACATAATACATTATTTACGCCACAATCGGCTTTTCTTCACACGTGCAATCCTGCATGTGGATCTATCATCTGCTTGGACCTGTACCGGTAATGGGTCCCGCAATGGAGCTAGCAAAGCTCGGAAGAGGTAAACTTCTACATAGTTACTCCCTACCTAAGTGTATGTAAATTGTCATGCATATATATTAATCCCCATTCAAGTACAATGTTTATATGAATGCAATTATGGATAAAATATTTATATACCCATATTTCTGAATCTCATCGACTCCCTCACACATGCTGAAGCTAAGTGTGATATTATATATATATATATATATATATATATACATACATACATACATACATACATATATATATATATATATGTAAGTGTGTATATATTTATAAAAATATTTATTTTTTGGAATTATCCCGAAAAATATGGAGCTCCTCCAAAAAACATATTGGACATTTCTCCTAATAAAATAATATTTTCTTGGATTTACTCCAAGAAATATGGATCTCCTACGAAAAACATATTGGACATTTCTCCGACAAAATATTCTTTTCCTTGGATATTTTCCAAAAACCACAGCATAACTCAGTCTGAATATTATTCCAATTCGAGTTTGCAAATTTATAATAGCCAAACTCTAGAAAATTACCGTGCAACTCAATCTAAATGTCCCAATTCGAGTTTACTAAATACAATCCATAGACCTTTATATGTATATATATATATATATCATGCACCGACCCATTTATATGGAATGTTCCCGTGCATATGAAATCTAATAATGTCATTTATGATTAAATGATATTTCAGGTTACAACTATAATAATCCAAACCCAATTCACTTGTATTAAATTTTGCTAAATGAAAAAACAAAGATTTTCACTAATTAATCATTTTTAATGACATTTCTAACAATTCGAATTGAAATATAAAAGATGTTCATCTATTGCCTTTAAATAGAAAGAAATTTCGATAAGAGAAAAGCACTATTTTCTGGAAAATTTAACGGAAACTTTATAAATTTGATATCAACTGAAGATATCATCGCGTAGAGCAACTTTAGTACATATAATTCTATTCCGACTCTAGAATAATCCATTACGATCAAATAAATATTAATGGATCGTTTATATTTTTTCTTCTGCACAATGACCCCCCCCCCCCCCTCTCCCAAAGTTTATTTTTTTCATTCCCCATCAGGCATTATCCCGTTTTTTGAAATCACATCATTTTTTTAATTAATTAATTAATTTTAAAAATTATTTAAACAAAAAAAAACTAAATTCCGACTTCCTCAGAATTTGACGAAAATTTTACCGTAGCTATATTTTCCAAGACGAATTCAATAATAAAATTTATTTTATCATCAGGTTTCTAGAATTTTTAGCTTTTTTTTCTAATTGCAAAATTACTATTTTACCCATTTTTTTCCAGAAACAAATCATGTTATTTATTTCTTCATTTTTTTTAGGATTTTACATATAGTTTGATATATAAATAAATAGATGGATATATAGACTAATTTAAAGAAAGATAGACAGACTAACATATATATATATATATATATATATATATATAAACAATTAGACAAATAGATAGATGAGAGATATACATTAAGATAAATATAAAGATAGACAAATATATACATAAATAGATAGAAAGATAGATCAATAGAGAGATAAAAAAGATAGAGATATAGACAAATAGATAGATAGACAGGTAGACAAATAGATTGATAGATAAATAGACAAATAGGCAGATAGAAAAATAGAGAGATAGATAGATAAACAAAAAGGCATATAGAAATGTATATAAATAGACAGATAGACATATAGATAGATAAACACATTGACACATAGACAAATTGATATGTGGACAGATAGATATACAACAAGTCATATAGATAGATAGACAAATATATATATATATATATATACATATTGACAAATAGATAGATATATAGAAAAAAAGAAAGATTGATAAATTATAGATAGATAGATAGTCGGGATAGATAGATAGATAGATAACATTACAAGTATATATTCATTTAGCTTGGGAATTTTAGCTAGGGTTTAATCCCTAGCTAAATTGAAAAGGATTAGCTATAAATTGCAAGGGATTTATGAATTTTTATTGAAATAAAAATTTGCAACGGATTAGCGACAAAAATTTTTTCGTCAATTCCACTCAAGAAAAGTAGGGAATTTAGTGGCAGATTTAGCGACGGAACATATTCGTAAATTCCTCTTAAGAAAAGTAGAGAATTTAGCGACGGATTTAGTGATAGATTAGTGACGGAAATGTTCATAAATTCCGCTCAAGAAAAGTGGGGAATTTAGCGATGGAATTTTCATAGCTAATAAAATCCGAAATTTAGCGATGAAATTAGTGATGGATTTCTCTAGCTAATAAAATCCAGAATTTAGCGATGGATTTAGCGACGGATTAGCGACCGAATTTTCCTAGCTAATAAAATATAGAATTTAGCGACGGATTTAGCGAGAGATTTTTCCTAGCTTATAAAATCTATAATATAACGATGGATTTAGCTACGAATTTCCCTAGCTAATAAAATCCATAATTTAGCGACGGATTTAGCGACAAATTTTTCCTAGCTAATAAAATCTTGAATTTAGCTACAAATTTAGTGACGGAATATCCGAAGATAATAAAATCAGTAATTTAGCAATGGATTTAGTGATGTATTTTCCCTAGCTAAAAAAATTTTGAATATAGCTACAGATTTAGTGATGGATTTTTCTAGCTAATAAAATTTAGAATTTATCGACAAATTTAGCGATGGAATTTTCCTAGCTATTTACATCTGAAACATAGCGATAGATTTCAGCGATTGAATTCTCTTGCTAATTACATATGAAACATAGTGATGAATTTTAGCGACAGAATTTCATTAGCTAATTATACCCCAAAATATTGCCACAGATTTAGCGACGAAAAATCTCTAGCTAATTATATTCTGAAAATAGCGACCAATTATAGCGACAGAACTTCCTTAGCTAATTACTTCCTGAATATATCGACGGATTTTTGTGGAGGATCTTCCCTTGCTAATTAAATCTGCAATATATCGATGGATTTAGCGACAGAACTTTTCTAGTTAATTAAATCCAAAATATAGCGACGAATTTAGTGACTCAACTTTCCTAGCTAATTAAATCCCGAACATAGCGATGGAATTCTCTAGCTAGTATTTAATTATTTAATTTTTATTTATTTATTATAAGTTTTAATATTTTATTTTATTTTGTTTATTAAATATATATTAATGGTCTATAGATGAGCAATCTTGAAAGATACATTCTCCACGTAAAATCATAAAAAATGATATTATAAATAAATAATTTAAAAAATATAAAAATACAAAAAATTATATTAATAAGGAATAAAATAATTATTTTTATGATATATTAATTTTTTAAAAAATTAATCAAAAAATTTTTCTAAAATTTTGTATTAAGAAACTAAATAATTTGTATTAAAGTAACATTAAATAATAATTTCAATAAGTATTATAATTTTTTTCGATATTTTAAAAATTAAATTAACATACATTAAAATTTCTACTAATATAAATGTAAATTAATTTATTTTAGTAGAAAATAGAAAATATTTTCAAAAATATCTGAATTGATGAATAAACTAGTAAATATTAATATTTTTATCAGTATAAAAAAATTTTATGATTATAGAAAACTTTTAAAATAATAAATAATAAAAATTTTGAAAATCTTGAAATATAATAAAAATATAAAATTTTCAATAAAGTTAAAAGAAAATAAATTAATATTTATAAATAAATACATAGATGTTGCTCCTATTAAAATTATACAAATTAAACAAATGAGTAATATTTTTATAATTAGCTTTTAATATTAAGTTTCAATTAAAATAATAAATATAACTTTTTTTAATTATGTTCTCACTTTAAGTAATTTTTTGAATTTTAAAAATTATTAATGATATCAAATACTATGAAATTTTATGCCTTTAAAATTATTTCATAATATCTTCGTAAAAATTAATATGAATTCTTAAAAATTTATAACCATAAAATATAAATTTTTATATATTATTTAACATTAAGAGTATTTTATAACTCTTAGGCGAGTAGCTAGAAACAAATCATCTTTTCATTTATATCTTATTATATGAACTTTATTAATTTTGTACCTATTTGATCCTTTTTTATAAGGCTAAACATATTTTTTATTTATTGTTTATATATTTTTTGTTTAATTAATGTTATAATAAAGAAATGTAAGCTATTTTTTTTTCTTTTGTACCTTACTACACGCACATTAATTTTGTTGAAAAAATTTTGATAGTAAATAAAATTAATGAGAATTTTTGTATTTTATGTGTGTGTGTGTGTGTGTGTGTGTATATATATATATATGTTGTTTATTTAATGTTTTAATAATTAAAAATATAAATATTTTCTTAATATATATATTATGTCTCTTGACGCTAACGCATCTCTAACACTTAAACTGAATTTCTATGCATTCCGCCATCTATCTCTCGATGCCGACACAATAAAATTTAATCGAGGTTTAATTTTTAATTTGTTATTGATTTGAGATATGTTTTATACATTTATTCTTCATCAATTATCTTGGATTACTTAATCGAAGATTAAACATTTTTATTATGTTTCTTTTGTTTCCAAAAATTTTCTTTAATCACCATGATATGCTTGGATTGCATATATAAACTTATTCGTATATATACTTTATGCATTTGTGATAATATGCATTGTCATTGTGTAGATTTTGATGGTGACAATATTCAAAAACAATATATAAATAGTATATATACTTAGGTATGCCGACTTGATATCTACAAAAATAGTATATATCAATATGCAATTGAATTTTATATATAACTAGTATACACACTTAGGTATGCTGATTTGATATCTACAAAAATAGTATACATCAATATGCATGTGTATTTTATACATAACTAGTATACATAGTTAGGTATGCCAACTTGATATCTACAAAAATAGTATACATTAATATGCATATGTATTTTATGCATAACTAGTATACATACATAGGTATGCCGACTTGATATCTACATAACTAGTAAACATACTTAGGTATGCCGACTTGATATCTACATGACTAGTATACATTTATACATCAATATAAATAGTATACATACTTAGGTATGCCGAAATAACTATATATAAATAGTATACAAAAACTACATAAACATGCGTGTATTTTAAATAAATGTATTTAAACATAACTATAAATCAATATGCATGTGTGATATAATTCGAATTTCTTATATAAGTATATTTTACTATATATATATAACTAAAAAAATAGTATACATAAACATAATTATATATAAATTTAAAAACGTATATTTAATATATATATATATATAACTATATATTAATGTATTTAACAATATGTATATAAACATATTACTATTTATAAATGTAATTATTTACATTAATATACATAACTATATATATACAATATACATAAACAGTAAAAGGTATGCCAACTTGATATCAACATCAATATACATAACTATATAGACAGTATACAAAAATAGTATACATAAACATACATGTATTTTAAATAAGTGTATTTAAACATAACTATACATCAATTTGCATGTATGATATAATTTGAATTTCTTATATAAGTCTATTTTACTATATATATATATATATATATATAACTAAAAAAATAGTATACATAAACATAATTATATATAAATTTAACAACGTATAATTAATATACATACATACATACATAAAAATATATATATATATATATATATATATATATATAATGATATATAAATGTATTTAACAATATGTATATAAACATATTACTATATATAAATGTATTTATCTACATTAATATACATAACTATATATAAACAATATACATAAATAGTATAAGGTATGCCTACTTGATATCTATCTCAATATACATAACTATATATAAACAGTATACAAAAATAGTATACATAAATATATGTATTTTAAATAAGTGTATTTAAACATAACTATACATCAATATGCATATGTGATATAATTTGAATTTCTTATATAAATGTATTTTACTATATATATATAACTAAAAAAAAGTATATATAAACATAATTATATATAAATATAACAACATATATTTAATATACATACATATATATATAGATATATAACTATATATAAATGTATTTAACAATATGTATATAAACATATTACTATATATATATGGATTTATCTATATTAATACACATTACTATATATAAATAGTATACTTAAACAGTATAAGATATGCCGACTTGATATCTACATCAATATACATAACTATATAAAAATAGTATAGAAAAATAGTATACATAAGCATAGGTGTATTTTAAATAAGTGTATTTAACCATAACTATACATCTATATGCATGTGTGATATAATTTGAATTTCTTATATGAGTCTATTTTACTATATATATATAACTAAAAAAATAGTATGCATAAACATAATTATATATAAATAACAACGTATATTTAATATACATACATACATACATATATATATATATATATATATATATATATAACTATATATAAATGTATTTAACAATATGTATAAAAACATATTACTATATATAGATGTATTTATCTAAATTAATATACATTTACTATATATAAACAGTATACATAAATAGTATAAGGTATGCCGACTTGATATCTACATCAATATACATAACTATATAAAAATAGTATATATAATTAGTAAACATAAACATAAGTGTATTTTATTTAAGTTAATTTAAACATAACTATACATCAATATGCATGTGTGATATAATTCGAATTTCATTTATAAGTGTATTTTACTATAGCTATTACTATAAAAACATGATACATAAACATAACTATATATAAATATAACAACTTATATTTAATATACATATATATAAATATATATATAACAATATGTATATCAAAATATTAATATATATATATATATATAAGTATTTATCTACATTAATATACATAACTATATATAAATAGTATACATAAACAGTATAATGTATGCCGACTTGATATCTACATCAATATACATAACTATATATAAATAGTATACATAAATAAAATACATAAACATAAGTGTATTTTATATAAGTGTATTTAAACATAACTATACATCAATATGCATGTGTGATATAATCAAATTTCTTATATAAGTGTGTGTATTTTACTATATCTATTACTATAAAAACAATATACATAAACATAAATATATATAAATATAACAACGTAAATTTAACACACACACACACACATAACTAGAAGTGTCAAACAGAGCATGTCGGAATGGCCCGACCAATTTTTAGCCGGCCCGACCGTACATTCGTGCAGAGCCAGGTAAAGGTGTCAAACGTGCCGGTAGAGGTGTCAAACGGGCCGGCCCAGCACGGCACGGCCCGTTTTTCCCGTGCCCCGCCGTGCTACCGTGCCGTGCCCTGCACGGCACGGTCACTGTTCCGTGCCGTGCCTGGCACGGCACGGTATTTTATCCCACGGGCACGGCACGGCCCGTGGGCACGGTTCGGACGTGCCGTGCCGTACCCGGCCCGCTCGGGCACGTTTGCTCAACCGGGGTCCGGGTCCCGGGAGCCAAGAGGCAACACTGTTGCCTCTTGCGTGTTGCAACAGCCAAGCACGGGCACGGGCGCACGGCCCGTGCTTGGCACTTGGCAGTTGGCTTGGCTGCCTTGGCACTTTGAAATAAATTTTTTTTTTAAATTTTTTTATTATTTTTCTGTTTATCTTTATTTAAGTTTATGTAATAAAAAAAAAATAAAATTTTTTGTTTAAAAATATTACATTTAAAATTAAATGTAAGTATGTAAAAAAAAAATTAGAAAATTTATTTTTTTTTTCAATTAAGTTTAGCATTTTTTAATATTATAATGTATTAATTAAATATTAAGATTTAAAGTTAATAAATTTTAAAATAATATTTAAATCTTAAATTAATAATTAAATACATTAAGTTAGTAAAAATTTTAATGAAAAAAAATTTAAACTACGCAAATAAAAATTACCATTCATGCTTTTGAAACCAAAACTCCGAAAAAAAAAAGTATAAGTTTCAACTTCAACACAACGTATAATACAAAGTACAAACAAAGCGTATAAAAAATAAATATATCGAAAAAAAAGAGCAGATGAGCATCAATCGTCAAGCGGCATATAATGAGAATCATCAGCCACAACATCAAGATCAGTATCATATGGGTCATCATCATCGGCAATCAGCTCCTCCGCCATCGTAGTGGATGTGGATGCGACTGCAGTGTCTGTCACAGTCCCAGCTTCAGCACGATCACTGATGCTAAATCTCGAATCCTCCCAATCCTTCAAACATGCCAAGGCCTCAACCATATCTGGACGTAATCTCGATCTCCTATCCGAAATCACGTTCACTGCAACAGAAAAAGCAGACTCCGATGCTACGCTCGACACCGGAGGAGTCAGTAGATCCCGTGCCATCCTAGATAGCACGGGATAGGCGGACTCATATGATTTCCACCACTGTAATAAATCAAGATTCTTATTGTCAGATGGTGATAGGATTGAGCAGTAATCGGTATCTAAGTACCGAGACAGCTCGCTCCTATGTGAAGGTCCACCCCTACGTTTCCCCCTCGCTAGGTTAATGGAATATGGGTCATCTCCGAACAAGGTATCAGAGTCCGTACTCACAGTCTCAACACCACCACCACCATACCTAGTATCGTAGTATGTGAACAGGTCTGTCAACTTCTCGTAAATGAACCCTTGAGGTGGCTCTTCCAGGTTCATGCACGAGGAAATGAAAGTCAGGGTGTTTTCAACCCCTTCCACCTTAGCCCTAGGGTCCATGCATGCTGCGAGGCAATAAAGAGATGGAATGGTGGACCAGTACTTCAGGTACTTGGTCTCCATCTCTGCAACCATAAGGCTGAGCGTCGGGTCCGCTCGATACATCCTAAACATGCTACTAATGTTGCATATGCAACGGAGTGCAATGCAAGTGGTGGGTGTATAAACCGACGAACACATGTTCGTCGTGTCATAAAATATCTTCAGGAATTTCATAAATGAAATTCCTGAAGCCCAGTCAGTGTCGTCAATAATAAGTTCGCCACTCTTACTATTGACGTAGTCGGATATCACGTGTTCGTATCCAACACATGATTCCAACATCAGGTACGTGTAATTCCAACGATGTCTCACATCAGATTGGAATTTCTTCTTCTTAAGATTCGCAGACAAACAGAGATTACCAAACTCTTGTAGTCTGCGAGGAGTGCGAATATACTTGAGTGCATTGCGTATATGTTCCAACGCGGTGGAACACACCTTCATACCCGCTTGAACTATAAGGTTAATAACATGACACATGCATCTGACATGAAATATCTCTCCTAAAGGTGCGTCTCTAATATTCCTAACAAACATATTGATCGCTACTCCATTATTCGCAGCATTATCGAAAGTGACACTAAAAATTTTATTTTGAATTTTATATTCCCTAAATATTTTCATCATACACTCAAAAATGGCCGGGCCATCATGAGGATGAAGAATCTCAGTGAATCCTAATATTTTTTTATTTATTGTCCAGTTTGAATCGACATAATGACTCGTGATACATGCATAAGAAGAATCATCGTGACATGTCCATATATCGGACGTCACGGACACCACTCCACTAAATGCCAAAAATTCATTAATTATTTTTTGTTTTTCTAACTTATATATCTTTAGTATGTCACTCCTAGATGTGGACCTAGGAATCCTACGATAGGATGGCTGAAAATAAGTCTGCATGATGCGGACTACCCTCGGATCTTCCGAAAATCTGATCGGAAGACCCATCAATGTGATGAGCCTGGCCATGCCGTCCCTACCCAACTCGTTGGAGTATACGAAGGGACTAAACTTTGAGACTGAACTCGATCCAGTCTCAAAAAATGTAGTGCCAAGTTGGGTTTGCCTAGGATCTAACGGTCCATGTTTTTTGGAGCATATTTCAGAATGCCTCTTTAGGTGCCCAGTCCCACATGTACTCTTGCATGTTAAAAGTCGCATACAATATCTGCACTGTGCCATTTCATGTTCCTCACCCCTAACATCTAATTGTGTTATGATTTTAAAATGTGTCCAAACTACAGAAGTCCTAGTTTTTTGTTTTTTAGAACTTTGGGCTGACATGACAGGAGAAACCAAAGTTTCAGGAGCCACGGACGTTTGTGTAACACTAACATTTTCATTTTCCAAATTTAAATATGTGTTAGGTGAATTCGTCATTTTTTTTTCGTACGTTTTTCTAGAGAGAGAAGATTTAGAGAGAGAAAATAAAACAAAAAGTAAATTATATTACCCGGTAAAAGCAAAGAGGTCTCTCACGTGAAAGATGCACCGAAGCCCGCAGGAAGCTTTGAAGTTCAAAACTCAAATTGAGTTTCACGAAAATTCAAGCCGAAATCAATAAAACGAGGGCCGAGCGAGAAAAGCACGGTTTATGTGAGAGAGAGAAAAAATTGAGAGGATTAATGTTTTTGAAAAACATAAATTCTATAGGGAGGGGGGTAGATTATATAGCCTAAAAAAAGTTTTTGTTTAAAAAAAAATTATTTTTTTATTATTTTTTTGAATTTTTTTATTAAATTTAATGGGCAGAATCACGAGGACCGTCGGATTCTGCCCCCTAGCCGTTGGCGTCGAATCCAACGGCTGAAAATCGATCTACGTTTGAAATTTTTTTTTTTTCCCGTTATTTTTTTCATTTTTCTCGGTTTTCGGCGGAAAAGACCGCGGGTCGGGTCTGTTTGGACCCGACCCGCGGTCTTTTTTCCGGGGGGGCCATGGTGCTGGTGGTTCGAGCACGAGTCACGACTCAGTGAGTCGTGACTCGTGACCGTGAGTCGCGACTCACGAGTCAGTGCTCAGTGGTCACGCGGTCACGCCACGGCACGCGTGGCACTGGCGGCGTGCCACGCGTGCCTGCGGGACCGGCACGGGATGGACCCGTGCCGGCGTGCCGTGCCGGGCCAGGCACGGCACGGCTCGTGCCATGCACGGCACGTTTCGTGCCTTGCTTCGACCGGGCACGGCACGGGCCCGGGCACGGTTTTTTAACTTGCCGAGCCGGCCCAGGCACGGCCGAACCGTGCCGTGCCTCGTGCCGGGCCGGGCCGGCCCGGCCCGTTTGACACCTCTACGTGCCGGGCCGGCCCGGCCCGGCACGAGGCACGGCACGGTTCGGCCGTGCCTGGGCCGGCCTGGCACGTTCTTAAACCGTGCCCGGGTTAAGATAATCTCGTGCCGTGCCGTGCCTGGCCCGGCACGGCTCGTGCCTTGGCACGGCACGCCGACACGGGTCCATCCCGTGCTGGTTCACGCAGGCACGCGTGGCACTGGCGGCGTGGCACGCGTGCCGTGGAGTGAGTCGTGAGTCACGACTCATGCGTCATGCCATGTGACCCATCGGGCCGTCCCCTGGCCCCCCCGGTAAAAAGACCACGGGTCGGGTCCAAACAGACCCGACCCGCGGTCTTTTCTGCCGAAACCCGATTCCCGATGCCCATAGACCCGATCCGATCAATTCCAACAACAAAAAAAAAATTCAAACTTGAGCGATTTTCAGCCCTTGGATTCACCTCCAACGGCTAGGGGGCAGAATCCAACGGTCCTCGTGATTCTGCCCCTTAAAAATCATAAAAAAATTCAAAAAATTAATAAAAAAATATCTTTTTTTTTTAAAAAACAATCTTTAGCCTATAAATTCTACCCCCCTCCCTATGACACTTATGTTTTTCAAAAACATAAAACCTCTCAATATTTTCTCTCTCTTACATAAACCGTGCATCTCTCTCTCGGGCCTCGTGATTTTGATTTCGGCTTCGATTTTCGTGAAACTCAACTTGAGTTTTGAACATCAGAGCTTCCTACGGTACACCTTGCACGTGACTGACCTCATTGCTTTTACCGGGTAATATATTTACGTTTTTTTGTACTTTCTATCTCTAAAGCTTCTCTCTCTAGAAAAACTTACGAAAAATAAAAAATGACAAATACACCCAACACATATTTAAATTTGGAAAATGAAAATGTTAGTGTTACACAGACGTCTGTGGCTCCTGAAACTTTAGTTTCTCCTGTCGTCTCAGCCCAAAGTTCTAAAAAACAAAAAATTAGGAGGACTTCTGTAGTTTGGACACATTTTAAAATCATAACACAAGTAGATGTTAGGGGTGAGGAACATGAAATGGCATAGTGCAAATATTGTATGAGACTTTTAACATGCAAGAGTACATGTGGGACTGGGCACCTCAAGAGGCATGCTGAAATATGCTCCAAAAAACATGGACTGTTAGATCCTAGGCAAACCCAACTTGGCACTACATTTTTTGAGACTGGATCGAGTTCAGTCTCAAAGTTTACTCCCTTCGTATACTCCAGCGAGTTGTGTAGGGACGGCATGGCCAGGCTCATAACATTGATGGGTCTTCCGATCAGATTTTCGGAAGATCCGAGAGTAGTGCGCATCATGCAGACTTATTTTCAGCCATCCTATCGTAGGATTCCTAGGTCCACATCTAGGAGTGACATACTAAAGATATATAAGTTAGAAAAACAAAAAATAATTAAGGAATTTTTGGCATTTAGTGGAGTGGTGTCCGTGACGTCCGATATATGGACATGTCACGATGATTCTTCTTATGCATGTCTCACGAGTCATTATGTAGATTCTAACTAGACAATCAATAAAAAAAAATTAGGATTCACTGAGATTCTTCATCCTCATGATGGCCCGGCCATTTTTGAGTGTATGATGAAAATATTTAGGGAATATAAAATTTAAAATAAAATTTTTAGTGTCACTTTCGATAATGCTGCGAATAATGGAGTAGCGATCAATATGTTTGTTAGGAATATTAGAGACGTAGCATTAGGAGAGATATTTCATGTCAGATGCATGTGTCATGTTATTAACCTGATAGTTCAAGCGGGTATGAAGGTCTGTTCCCCCACGTTGGAAAATATACGCAATGCACTCAAGTATATTCGCTCTCCTCGCAGACTACAAGAGTTTGGTAATCTCTGTTTGTCTGCGAATCTTAAGAAGAAGAAATTCCAATCAGATGTGAGACATCGTTGGAATTACACGTACCTGATGTTGGAATCATGTGTTGGATACGAACACGTGATATCCGACTACGTCAATAGTAAGAGTGGCGAACTTATTATTGACGACACTGACTGGGCTTCAGGAATTTCATTTATGAAATTCCGGAAGATATTTTATGACACGACGAACATGTGTTCGTCGGTTTATACGCCCACCACTTGCATTGCACTCCGTTGCATATGCAACATTAGTAGCATGTTTAGGAAGTATCGAGCAGACCCGACGCTTAGCCATATGGTTGCAGAGATGGAGACCAAGTACCTGAAGTACTGGTCCACCATTCCATCTCTTTATTGCCTCGCAGCATGCATGGACCCTAGGGCTAAGGTGGAAGGGGTTGAAAACACCCTGACTTTCATTTCCTCGTGCATGAACCTGGAAGAGCCACCTGAAGGGTTCATTTACGAGAAGTTGACAGACCTGTTCACATACTACGATACTAGGTATGGTGGTGGTGGTGGTGAGACTGTGAGTACGGACTCTGATACCTTGTTCGGAGATGACGCTTATTCCATTAACCTAGCGAGGGGGAAACGTAAGGGTGGACCTTCACATAGGAGCGAGCTGTCTCGGTACTTAGATACCGATTACTACTCAATCCTATCACCTTCTGACAATAAGAATCTTGATTTATTACAGTGGTGGAAATCATATGAGTCCGCCTATCCCGTGCTATCTAGGATGGCACGGGATCTACTGACTCCTCCGGTGTCGAGCGTAGCATCGGAGTCTGCTTTTTCTGTTGCAGTGAACGTGATTTCGGATAGGAGATCGAGATTACGTCCAGATCTGGTTGAGGCCTTGGCATGTTTGAAGGATTGGGAGGAATCGAGATTAAGCATCAGTGATCGTGCTGAAGCTGGGACTGTGACAGACACTGCAGTCGCATCCACATCCACTACGATGGCGGAGGAGCTGATTGCCGATGATGATGACCCATATGATACTGATCTTGATGTTGCGGCTGATGATTCTCATGATATGCCGCTTGACGATTGATGCTCATATGCTCTTTTTTTTCGATATTTTTTTATTTATTTTATTTATACGCTTTGTTTGTACTTTGTATTATACGTTGTGTTGAAACTTATACATGTTTTGTTCGGACTATTGGTTTGAAAAGCATGAATGGTAATTTTTCATTTGTGTTGTTTAATTTTTTTTTAATTAAAATTTTTACTAACTTAATGTATTTATTTATTATTTTACGATTTAAATTTTATTTTAAAATTTAATAACTTTAAATTTCAATATATAATTAATAAATTATAATAATAAAAAAAGCTAAACTTAATTGAAAAAAAAAAATTTTTTTTTCTAATATTTGTTTGTTTTATTTAATTTTAAATGTAATAATTTTTACAAAAAATTATATTTTTTAATTATTACTAATACTCTAAAGTCTATACAGAATCTTAATAAAAAATTTTTTTAAGAAAAAAAAAATTTCTAATCTGCCATTTTGGCATTTTCAGCCCGTGCTCGTGCTTGGCTCCCGGGACCCAGACCCCGGTTGAGCCGGTCCCGCGTTGCGGCTCCCGCCCTGCCCCGCCTGCCCTGCCCCTGCCGTGCGCCCGTGCCGCCTGGCCAAGCCAAGTCGTGCCCTACCGGGCAGGGCACGGCACGGTAGCACGACCGTGCTCGTGAAAAACGGGCCTTGCCGTGCTGGGCCGGCCCGTTTGACACCTCTAGAGCCAGGCCTGACACGGTTACTGTACCATGTTGGGCGTTCTATAGAGGTCCGCCCGGTACGGGCCCACGGCACGATCCATCGGGTTCGAACAAGGTCGGGCAGAACCCTAATTTTAAAAAAATTAGGGTTTAAGCACTCCCTTAACCATAATTTTTTAAAAAAGTAGGGTTTCGGCACCCATTTAACCCTAATTTTAAAAATAAATACAATTTCTCAGCTCGTGCCGAGGTAACGTGCCAATGGGCTACGATACCATGCCGGGCAAAGCATGGCACAAGGCCCAGTTGGACTCGGCACGGCACTGCAAGGCACGATTGGTGCCGTGGTCGAGCATGAGCCTGGACACGGGAAATTTCAGTGCCGGGCCAGCCCAAGCATGGCCGAATCATGTCGTGCATCGTGTCGGACGGGCCGGCCCTGTCCAGTTGACACCTCTATATATAACTATATATAAATGTATTTAGCGATATGTATTTAAACATATTACTATATATAAATGTATCAATCTACATTAATTTACATAACTATATATAAAGAGTATACATAAACATTATAATGTATGCCAACTTGATATCTACATCAATATACATAATTCTATATAAACAATATGCATAAATAGTATACATAAACATAAGTGTATTTTATATAAGTCTATTTAAACATAAATATACATCAATATGCATGTGTGATTTAATTTAAAATTCTTATATAAGTGTATTTACTATATCTTTTACTATAAAAATAGTATACATAAACATAACTATATATAAATATAAGAACATGTATTTAATATACATATATTAATATATAGATATATAACTATATATAAATGTATTTAACAATATGTATATCAACATATTACTATATATAAATGTATTTATCTACATTAATATCCATAATTATATATAAACAATATACATAAACAGTATTAGGTATGCCATCTTGATATCTACATCAATATACATAATTATATATAAATAGTATACATAAACAATATGCATAAATAGTATACATAAACATAAGTGTATTTTATTTAAGTGTATTTAAACATAACTATACATCAATATGCATGTGATATAATTCAAATTTCTTATATAAATGTATTTTATTATATCTATCACTATAAAAATAGTATGCATAAACATATCTATATATAAATATAACAACGTATAAGTAACACACACACACACACACACACATATATATATATATAACAATATGTATATCAACATATTACTATATATAAATGTATTTATCTATATTAATATACATAACTATATATAAATAGTATACATAAATAATATAAGGTATGCCGTCTTGATATCTACATTAATATACATATCTATATATAAACAATAAACATAAACATAAGTGTATTTTATATAATTGTATTTAAACATAACTATACATCAATATGCATGTGTGATATAATTCGAATTTTTCATATAATTGTATTTCACTATATCTATAACTATAAAAATAGTATACATAAACATAACTATAAATATAATAATGATGTACATTTTATATATATATATAACTATATATAAATGTATTTAACAATATGTATAACAACATATTACTATATAAAAATGTATTTATCTATATTAATATACATATCTATATATAAACATTATACATAAATAGTGTCATGTATGCCTACTTGATATCATTATCAATATACATAACTATAGATAAACAATATAAATAAACATAAGTGTAATTTATATAAGAGTATTTAAACATAACTATACATCAATATGCATGTGTGATATAATTCGAATTTTTCATATAATTGTATTTCACTATATCTATAACAATAAAAATAGTATACATAAACATAACTATATATAAAATAATGATGTATATTTAATATATATATATATATATATATATATATATATATATATATTTATATCTATATATAAATGTATTTAACAATATGTATAACATATTACTATATAAACATGTATTTATCTATATTAATATACATATCAATATATAAACACTATGCATAAATAGTATACATAAAAAGTATACATAAATAGTATCATGTATGCCTACTTGATATATATATCAATATACATAACTATAGATAAACAGTATACATAAACTTAAGTGTAATTTATATAAGAGTATTTTAACATAACTATACATCAATATGCATTTGTGTTATAATTCGAATTTCTTATATAAGTGTATTTTACTATACCTATATAACTACAAAAATAGTATTCGTCAACATTACTATATATAAATATAACAATGTATATTTAATATATATATATATATATATATATATAACAAAATATAAATGTATTTAACAATATGTATATCAACATATTTTAATATATAAATGTATTTATTTATATTAATATATATAACTATATATAAATAGTTTACATAAACAGGATAAGGTTTGCCGACTTTATATCTACATCAATGTACTTAACTATATACATAAATAGTATACATAAATATAAATGTATTTTATATAAGTGTATCTAAACATAACTATACATCAATATGCATGTGTGATAGTTAGTTAGATTAATAAAATAGATAAATAGAGAAATAGACATAACGATATATAGACATATAGATATACATAAAGAGAGATATACAAATTAATAGATAGACTCATAGATAGATTTACAAATAGATAGATTGATAAATAGATAGATAGATAGATATATAAAATTAAAAATAGATAGACTAATAGATAGATTGAATGTATGTATATATATTAATATATAGTTAAAATTATATGCAAATAAACATATAGAAAAATATATAGATAGACAGATTGATTGATTGATTGATTGACATAAAGATAAATAGACAAATAGATAAATAGACAGATTGATCGATCGATAGCTATTCAAATAGATATATAGTGAGAATGATAGATAGACAAATAAAGAGTTAGACAAATAGATAGGTAGATAGATAGTTAGATAGACAAAATAGATAAATAGATAGATAGATATTTAAATATATAGTTATATAGTTATAGATATGTAGATAAACATATAGATAGATAGACAAATAAACATATATAAAGATAAACAGGTAGATCAAAAATCATATATAAAGATTTATATATAAATATACTCATATACAATTAGATGGATAGATATAGAAATAGACATAAAGATATGTAGATAGATAGAAAAATAGGTAGGTAGACAAATAAATAGAAGGAATTAAAGATAGATATACAAATTGACATATAGACTCATAGAAAGTTTGACAAATAGATATATGATAAGTAGATAGATATATAGACATATAGACGGATAGATTGATAGATAGATTGAAAGACAGAATGATTAATTGATTTATAGTTAAAATTATATATAGATAGACATATAGACAAATATATAAATAGAAAGATTGATTGATTGACATAGAGATAAATAGACAAATAGATAGACAGATATATTGATTGATAGCTATTCTAATAGATAGATAGTGAGAATGATAGATAGACAAATTGAGAGATAGACATATAGATAGGTAGATAAATAGTCAAATGGACAAAATAGATAAATAGACAGATTGATATTTAGATATATAGATATATAGTTATATTGATATATTGATTGACATATAGATAGATAAATAAATAAACATATATAAAGATATTCAGGTAGATCGATAAACATATATAGAGAGATATATAGATATACTCATAGATAATTAGATGGATAAATAAACAGATAGACAGATAGACAAATAGATGTTAAGATTGACAGATATTTAGATAGAAAGACATAAAGATAGATATACAAATATATAGTAGACTCATAGATAGATAAATAGACAGACAAACAGACATAGATATATATATATATATATATATATATATTAATATAGATAGATAAATTAACATATAATCATATATATATATATATATATATTAATAGATAGATAGATAGATATACAAATAGGCAAAAATATAGATAGAAAGATAGATATAAAGATAGATAAACAAAATGATAGATAGATAGAAAATTGACAAATAGACACATATATAGATAAATAGATATAGAAGTATATAGATAGAAAGAAAGAAAGATAGATAAGCTAAAAGACAGATAGATAGACAAATAGAAAGATAGAAAGATAGAAAAATAGATAGATAAATGGATAGATAGATAGATATCAGAATAATAAAAAGATAAGTAGATAGATAGATAGATTTGCCGATATAAAATATATAGATAAATAGATAAATAGATAAATTGATAGATAGATTGACATATATATATATATATATAGATAATTAAAAAGATACAAAGATAGATATGTAGAGATATTGAGAGATATAGATCGACTAATACAAAATAGATTGATAGAAAGACAAATAATAGATAAACATCTAGTCAATTGGATAGAAAGACATATAGGTATATATACAAATAGAGACATATAGATAGAAAGATAGACAAATAGTCAAATAGATAGATAGACAGATAGACAGATATATATATATATATACACACACACACACACACACACACACACACACACACACACACACATACACACACAATTAAATAGATAGACAAATAGATAGGTAGGTAGATAGACAAATTGATTGATAGATAGATAGATAGCAAGATAAATAGATAGAGAAATAGAGAGAGATAAATAGACATATAGAATAATAGATAGGTAGATGGTAGGTAGGTAGATATATAGATAGATAGATAATTGGATTAATAGATAGATAGACAAATAGATAGATAGACATATTGACATAAAGACATATAAATTGATAGACATATAGAAAGATAGATAGATAGACAATTAGAAAGATAGATAGATAGACAAATTGATACATGGCAGATAGAATGATAGATAAATAGACTAATAAAAATATATATTGATAGACAGATAGACATATAGACATATAAATATATAGATAGATAGACAGATTAAAATTATTGATGATATATAGATAGACAAATTGACAGGTAGATATAAAGATAGACAAATCAATGATAGAAAGATATACTAATATACAAATAGGCTGATAGGCACATACTCATTTAGATAGATATATCGATATAGAGATAATCATATAGATAGATAGACAGATAGATCAAAAAATAGATTGATAGATAGATAGAAAGTAGATAGATAGATAAATATATAGATAGACATATAGTTAGATATATAGATATATAGATATATAGATAGATAATTAGACAAATAGATAGACATATAGATAGATAGATAGATAGATAGAATGATAGATAGGTATGTAGATAGATAGATAGTAAGATATATAGAAAGATAGAGAGAGAGAGAGAGATAGATAGATAGATAGACAGATACAAACATGGATAGATAGATAGATAGATAAAGAGTTGGACATATAAATAAATAGAAATATAGATAGTTAGAGATATAGACAGATAGATAGATATGCAGATAAATAGACATCTAGATAGATATATAGACAAAAAATCACAAATAGAGAGATAGACATATATATATATATATATATATATATTTAGACAAATAGAGAGAGGGATAGAGATACAAATAGATAGACAGATAGACGGATAGATAAATAGATAGATAGACATATAGATATATAGAAAAGAAGTAGACAAATCGAGATACAAATAGATAGGCATATAGACAAATAGACATATAGATAGATAAAAAGATAAAAAGATAGACAAATAGATAAATATATAGATAGAGATATAGATAATTAAATAGATAGATAGATAGACAAATAGATATGTTACTAGAGAGCTAGAGAAATAGATTGATAGACAGATAGACACATAGGTAGATAGATAGATAGACAGATAGATGAATAGTGATATGGATATAATAATAGATAAGGAGATAGATAGATAAACATATAAACATATAGACAGATAGACTAAAAGATAGTAGATTGATATATAGATTGTTGATAGATCGAAAAATTGAAAGATAAAAAGATAAAGAGATAGATACACAAATAAATAGATATAAAGATTGATAGATAGATAGATAGATAAACAAATAAATATTTAGACAGATTGAGAGATAGATAGATAAAGAGATAGAGAGAGAAAAATAAATAGATAGACAAATAAATAGATTTGGACATTGAATATGATAAATGTTAAATTCAACAAACCTTGGATTTTTTTTTTGAGAAATTAAGAAATAATTAAATAATAATTGATGAATGTTAAATGATATATGATTATATGAATAAATGTTAAGTTCAAAAATTGAATATTATTTGTTAAATAAGAAATTGACCAGACCCAAAAAATTAACTAATAGAAAAAGGTTAAATTTGGAATTTGATAAATGAGTACCTAAGGGTCATATATGAATATGTTTATATGTCTAAGTATGATTATGGGAAAGTTGAAATGAAAATAAAATGAATTATGGTCTATTTAGTATTTAAAGGCAACTTAATGCAAAAATGACAAGTTCATATTTGGTCTAAGAGCTCATTAGAGCAAAAATGACAAGTTCATATTTGGTCTAAGAGCTCATTAGATAAATAAATAGAGAGATACACAGATAGATAGATAGATAGATAGATAGATCAATAGATAGAAAAATAGATAGATAAACAAAGAGACAGATAGATAAATAAAAAAATAGATAGTTAGATAGATAAACAGCTAGATAGATAGACAAATATATAAATAGAAAGATAAATAGACAAATAGATAGAAACAAAATTAAATAACCATATAGATAGATAGATATATAGATAGATAGAGTAGATAGATAGATAGACAGACAAATAGATATATATATATATATATAGCTAGATAAATAGATAGATCGATAATTAGATAGATAGATAGAGATAGCTTGATAGATAGATAGATAGATAAGTATATAGATAAATAAATAAACAAATAGATAGATATACTAATAGATAATAGATAGATAGACATATAGATATATAGAAAAATAAGTAGATATATAGATAAATAGATAGACAAATGAATAGATAGGTAAGTTGATAGGTAGAGAGGTAGACATATAGATAGATAGGTAGGTAGATAGATAGATAGACAAATAGACAAATAGACAGATTGATTGATTGATTGATTGGTAGAAAAATAGAAATTTTTAAAGATAGATAGATATACCAAAAAATAGATAGATAAATAAATAAATAGATATATAAATAGACAGATAGACATATAGACATAAAGACAAAAATATATAGATATATAGATAGATAGATAAATAGATAGATAAATAGATAGATAGACAAATAGATTGAAAGACATATAGATAGGTACACAGATAGATAGATAGATAGATTTGATAGATAGATAGTCAAATAAAGTACAGATGGAAAAATCGACAAATAAAAAGAAAGAAACATAGACAAATAGACAATTAGTAAGATTGATAGATAGATAATAGACAAAGATATTGATAGTTAGATAGAAAGACATATAGACATATAAACATATAGACTGATAGATAAATAGATAGTTGGATAGAGAGATAGATGGATAAATAGACAGATAGATAGATAGATAGATAGAAATTCAGACAGATAGATAGATAGAAAGATAGAAAAATAAATAGATAGATAAACAAATAGATAGCTAGATAGATAGATATGTAGATAAATAGATAGATAGACATATAGATAAATAGAAAGATAGATAAATTGACAGATAGATAAATAGACAGATAAACTAATAAACTTAAAGATATATAGACTAATAGACAAATAGATAGAAAGAAAGAAAGAAATATATATATATATATATATATATATATATATATATATATATATATTGATAGATAGATTGATAGATAGAATGATAGATTGATAGATATATACAAAGATATATAGAATGATATATAGATAGATCAAAAGATAGATACATACATAGATACATACATACATACTACATATATACATATGTACGTACGTACATGCATACATAAATAGATAGATAGATAGATAAAAAGAAAGATAAAGAGAAAAATTGAGTGATTTATAAAAATATAGAAAGTGTGATATATAAAAATATAGATATATAGATAGATTGATTGATTGACAGATAGACAAGTAGATAGATAGATAGATAATTATATAGATAGATTTATATATAGATTTATTGATAGACATATAGGATGGGGGACAAAAAGATAGATATACAGATAGACATATAGACAAATAGATAGATAGATAGATAAATAGATTAACAAATAAACAAATAGACAAAAAATAGGTAAATAGGTAGATAGACAGATAGATAGATAGATAGATAGATAGACAGACAGATAGATAGATAGACATATAGCCATATAGATAGATAGCTAGATAAAAAAATATATAGATAGATAGATAGACAAATAAAGAGATAAATTGATAAATAAATAGATATAAAGATAGATAGACAGATAGAGAGATATATACATAAATACATAGATACATAGATCCATAGATACATAGATACGTAGATACGTAGATACGTAGATACATAGATACATAGATATGTAGATACGTAGATACGTAGATACGTAGATACGTAGATACGTAGATACGTAGATACGTAGATACGTAGATACGTAGATACGTAGATACATAGATACATAGATATGTAGATACATAAATACATATATACATAAATATATATATATACATATATACATAAATACATATATACATAGATAAATAAATACATAGATACCTAGACAATTAGATACATTATACATAGATAAATAGATAGGTAGATAGATAGATAGATTGGTAGATAAAAATATAGAAAGATTTATAGATCTATAGATAGTTAGAAAGATATACTAATAGATAGGTAGATCTAGAGAGAGTAACAAACAAAAGTACAAATAGATAGACAAAATAGAAAAATAGATAGATATTCAATTAGACATACAAACAATTAGATAGATAGACAGTCAAATAGATATTTAAGATAGAGAAACAAATAGATAGATAGACAGATAGAGAGAAAGAAAGATAGATAGGCAGACATATAGGAAGATAAGAAAACATGAAAATAATTAGACATGTAGAAATGCATATAGGCAAACAGATAGAGAGACAGACAAACAAACAACAAATAGGTAATGTTAGAGATAGACAGATAGACAGACAGATAGATAGATAGATAAACATATAGACAAATTAATAGAAAAAGAAAGAAAGTAAGAAAGATAAATAAATAGATAGATTGATAGAAAGATAGAAAGACAGATAGACATAAAGATAGAATGATAGATAATAGATAGAGAGATTGATTGATTAATTGATTGAAAAACATATAAGTGATAGACTTATAGACAAATATACATATAGATAGATAGATAGATAGATAGACATAAATATAGATAGTTAGATAGAAAGATCATATAGATCAGTAGATACACAAATAGAAAGATTGAGATATAGAAAGGTAGATAGAGATAGAGATAGATAGACAGATAATAACAAAGACGCATATATAGTTAGATAGATAGAAATGTAGATAGATAGATAGATAAACAAATAGACAGATAGATAGATAGATAGACAAACAGACATATAGCTAGACAAATAGATTGATTGATTGATTGATATAAATAAAGATAGATATATAGAAAGAAATATAGATGTTTATGAAGATATATATACAATGATAGATAGAATGATAGATACATACATACATACATATAGACACACATACCTATATAGATAGAAAGATAAATAAAGAGAGAGAGAGATAGATAGATAGATTGATAGATAAATAGATTGTTCAATATATAAATAGATATGCTGATAGATAGATAGATAGACATATAAATAGATAGGCAAATAGATAGAAGATAGATTTAAACATACATACATACATATATACATACTAACATACATACCATACATATATATACATAGATAGATATATAGCTAGATAGATAGATAGATTAAAAGAGAGATAGAGAGATATATAGAGTGATAGATAGATAGATAGATAAAGATATAGATAGACAGATAGATAGATATAGATATAGATAGACAGATCGATAGATAGAAAGATAGATATATAGATAAAAAGATATACTAATAGATAAAAAATTATATAATATGATAGATAGAAAGATTGATTGATTGATATTTATATAGATAGATAGAATGACAACAAATAGATAAATAGATAGATATTCAGACAGAGAGAAATACATCAATAGATAGATAGATAAAAATATAGATACATAGATATATGTATAGTTAGAAAGATAGATAGATAGATACACAGAGAGAGAAATAGATAGATAGATAGTTAGATATATAAATAGATCGATAGATAGATAGTTAGTTAGATACATACATACATACATAGATAAATAGATAGACAGTGAGATAAATAGATCGATTGATAGGTATATAAATTGATAGATAGATAGATAGATTGATTAATTGATTGATTGATTTATAAGATATATGGATAGATATAAGCATATATACATACCTACATTCATACATACATACATACATACATGCATGCATGCATGTATACATTCATACATATATATATATAGACAAATGAAGAGAGAAACAAAGATATTAATAAAGTGATAAATAGAAAATGGATAGCTAAATAAACATATACAAAAATAGTTCGACATACATATAGATATATAGATATATATATATATATATATATATATAGATATATAGATAGTTATATAGATAGATTTATAGATAGATACATACAGACATAAATATAGACATATATACATATATACCATGATAAATAAATAGATATATAGTTTGATTGATAGATACTAAACACATATATAGATAGATATTTAAATAGTTAAAAAGATAGAAAAATAGAGATATTATATATATATATATATATACACACACACACACACACATACACAAAGATATATAGATTGATAGATAGATAGCAAATAGACTGATAGATAGATAAATGTATTGAAAGGAAGATAAATATAAAGATTCATATATAGATAGAAAAATAAACATTCATACAAATAGGTAGATAGATAGATATATAAAAAGATAGAGAGTTAGATAATAGATTGATAGATTAATAATAAGATAGTTAGACATACAAACACTTAGAAAAATAGATAGGACGCCCTTCTACTTCCAAAGGACGAGAAAAAAGACCCCCGCCCCGGAGCAGCCCATTTTTATGAGCCAGTAGACTCCCTTTTTCGCTCATCTCCTTCGTAAGCTGTACCAACCACGTCTACAAAATGCCAGTACCATGCAGCTGCTAGCTGCCCTGCCTGGCGAGTTGAGATCGGCCTCGTGGGTTCGGACAAGGGTGGACTCTCCAGAATTGTCGTAGCTAAGGCCTTTCTCTTGCGAGTAGGCAGACAGGCAGAGAGATTGATACATATATAGATAAAATGATAGAGAAATAGAAAGATGTGCACATAGACATATAGTAAAATAAATAGATAGATAGATATATAGATAGATAGATAGATAAATTGATAGATCGATAGATAGACTGATACACTGATAGATAGTAAGATAGTTAGATAAAAAAATAGGCTGATATACAAATATACAAATAAATAGATAGATAGATTGATTGATCAACAGATAGATAGATACATAGATATATTGACAAATAGAAAGATAGTCAAAAAGTCATATATAGAGTTAACTAGATAGATAGATGATAGATAAATAAATAAATAAATAGAAAGATAGGTAGATAGTTTGAAAGGTAGTCAAATAGACTTGTAGACAAATAGAAAGATAGATTAATACACACATAGATAGATAGACAGATAGATACATAGGCACACATATAGATAAACAGGTATACTAGATAGAAAAATAGATAGATAGATAGTTGGATAGATAGAAATACATAAACATATAAATAGATTGATAGATATTTTTATTTATAGATAGTTAGTTAGAAAGATATAGAGATAGATAAACATGTAGACAAACAGACAAATAGTCAAAAAGATAGATAGGAAGATAAACAGATAGACATATAGATGGATAGATATATAGATAGATAGACAAATGGCCTGATAGACAAACAAATAGATAGATAGATAAAGAGTTATATAGATAGACAGTTAGATAGAAACATAAATAAATATATAGATAGATAGACAAATATATACATAAATATATAGCCAGATAGACATATAGACATATAGACAGATAGACATATAGACATATAGACAGATAGCCATATAGACTTATAGAGAGATAAATTGATTGATTGATTGACAGATATACAGATAGATAGATGGATAGATAAATTAATAGATGTATAGATAGATAGATAGATATACTGATATATTTGTAGACATATAGATAGGTAGACAAATTGTGAGAAAGATAGACATATATACAGAATAGACAACTTGACATATAGGCATAAAGACATATATATAGATAGATAGATAGATATAAACATATACATATAGATAGATAGATAGAGATATAGGCAGATAGACAGACAGATAATTTGATAGATAGATAGGTAGGTAGGTAGGTAGGTAGATTAATAGATAGTTAGACATATAGATAAATAAATAGATAGATAAGCATATATATAAAGATAGACTGGTAGAGTGGTAGAAAGACAGAATGATAGATTGATGGACATATAGAAAAATAGATTGATTGATTAATAGATAGATAGATAGATAGACACATAGACACAAAGACAATATGGTAGATAAATTGATAGATATATAGACTTATAGACAGATGTAAAGATATATAGATGTACAAATATATATATAAAGGTAGATATTTAGACAGATAGTTAGATAGATGGATAAAAAGATAGATAGGTATACTAGTAGAAAGGTAGGTAAATAGATAGATAAATAAATAGATATACACATAGATAGATCGATTGATTGATTGACAACTAGAAAGATATACAGATAGATTACTAGATAGATAGAGAGATTCAAAGATATATAGATACAGAGATAGAAAGATAGATATATAGATAGATAGTTAGTTAGTTAGATGTTGAGAAAGATAGATAGAAAGATAGATAGATAAACAGAAAGTTTGATATAAAGATAGA
Source organism: Sapria himalayana (assembly GCA_029783825.1). Taxonomy (NCBI): domain Eukaryota; kingdom Viridiplantae; phylum Streptophyta; class Magnoliopsida; order Malpighiales; family Rafflesiaceae; genus Sapria; species Sapria himalayana. Next base: position 90,317 of record JAREIK010002323.1, on the reverse strand, counting down.
GAATTGATGATAGAAAAATAGATAGATAGATAGACAGACATACAAATAAATAGATAGATAGATATATAGAAAGATAGATAGAAGAAATGCTCTCAACTTTCTAGAGAGAGAAACAGATTTCTAGAGAGTGAAACCTGCAATTTTGGTGGAAGAAAAAGCAAGTCTTAAGCTGATTTTAATGGAATTGGATTACTTAGTTAATAAGAAATCCTTTTCTGCTTTTATTAGAAAGACTACGCCCCCTATTGCGAACTCCTCGCAAAATCACGCAAAAAATATCGAGGAACCCTCGATATTCTTTTCGGCCGAGGAAGTTCACAAGCTCTCTGCAACTCATACACACACTCTTATGGGAAAATTTTCACATGGAAGGCCCCGTATTGATGATATTAGGGCATTCTTCGAATCATTGAAACTCAGAACATTGATTAAAATCGGGCTAATTGATGAGAAACATGTTTTACTGCAACTCCATTCCGAGGATGATTTCCATCGTTTATGGCTGAAAGGAGTTTGGTATATCATGGGATACCCCATGAGAACCTTCAAATGGACTCCAGAATTCAACACAAAGGAGGAATCATTGTTGGCTCTGGTATGGATTCTATTACCTATGCTCCCGATTCATTACTTTGATAAAATGACATTATATCGTATTGTGTGTGTTTTGGGCTCTCTTCTTCTTCTTGATGGTGCTACGGCAACACTCTCTAGACCGAGTGCTGCAAGAATTTGTGTAGAGGTGGACTTACAGAAAACTCTCCCTCACCGTATCTGGATTGGAAACATGGAGAGGTGGTTTTTGGCAAACTGTTGTTCCAGAATACCTCCCTCCATTTTGTGTATGTTGCAGAAAGATGGGGCATGCTCTAGAGGTATGTTTGGTTAATAAAAAAAGAAATGAAAATAAACAAAAACTAGAAGAGAAGAAATGAGCAATCGAAAGTAAAGGTGAAATAGTTAAATATCAAAAAAAACTTCAACCTACTTCCCAAACAGATATACAGAATGATGAAGTTGAAGAACTAAAATTGATTGAATATAATATGCAGAATAATGAGGAGGCAATAATAGAATCCACAGAAAATGCTAAAAGGAGATAAATGATAAAAAAAATCTCAGAACTAAATAGGAGAACCAGAATTCAAATGAAAAATAAGAAACAAAAAAATAAAAGCTGGGCAGTGCTTGTGGAAGAGGATTCAGATGATGAATCAGAAATAAAAAGCTTGACTTCCCTTTATACGGATGGGGAAGACAATGAGCAGAAAAATAGAATCAATAATGATGATATTAATATAGAAAAACTTAAGCTTAAGCAAAAAATGGGAAATAGAGATTGAGCAATTGAAGAACTAAAAAAATGGTCATTCAATTGGGTAGAGAATGGAAAGAGGAGAAAGAACAGGAACTAAGCTCACTAAGAAAACCTAGAAACATGAAAAAAAAACATTTGAATAAGATATACGATACTAAATGCACCACTAGAGCACAAGCTAAATCCATAAGGAATGTATAAGTACATCTATTGGAATATTAGGGGAATAGCAAACCCCCCCCCCTCAAGAAAATGAATAAAAATAATATATATGCATAAAATTAATCTCATTTCAATAGCTGAACCTATGGTGGATAGAGTCCAGCTAAACTATTATAAAGAATTATTAGGATTTGAAAATGGCTATGCTAATAATAATGAAAAAATCTAGATTTTATGGAAAGATAATTTACATATAAAAATATTAAAAGAAACTAATCAACTAATAAACTTTAGTTTAAGTCAAGATGAAAATGAAATAATAACAATAATTTATACAAAAAATAAAAGAGAAGAGAGAAAAGAATTATGGGAGGAAATGGAAAAAAATTCGATGGAAAAAATGCCTTAGATCATCGGTGGAGATTTTAATATAGTTAGAAGTCTTAAAGAAAAGAAGGGTGGTAGGACACCAAATAAAGGAGGAATGTCTCACTTTAATGATATAATAAATAAAACAAACTTAATAGAAACTAAATTTTTAGGCTCACCATTTACATGGTGTAATAACTGGAGGAAAAAAGGCACAATATGGGCGAGACTAGATAGGGTCTTATTTAATTTTAAATGGCTAGATCAAGTTGACTCTACAGAGGTGAAACACTTAAACAAAACCTGCTCTGATCACAGCCCATTATTAATTACCATTAAAAAATCAACTCACACAGGAGGCTCTTTTAGATTCCAGAATTCCTGGTGTTTACACCATGATTTTTTAAAGATTGTGAACCAGTCCTGGAGCAAAGAGACATTAGGAAATCCTATTCAAGTATTAAATAACAAATTGAGTAGATTAAAAGTTGAATTAAAAAAGTGGAATAAGGAAACTTTTGGAAATATAATTAAAAACATAAAAGATGCAGAGGAACTGGTATTAAAAAGAGAAATAGAATTTGAAAAAATTCAAAATATAGATAATAGAAGTGCTCTTAGCAAGGCACGAGCAGAATTAAATCTGAAAATATTAATGGAAGAAATTTTTTGGAAACAAAAATCTAAAATTAAATGGCTTAAAGAAGGTGATAAAAATACAATAGCTTAAAGAATGATAGATAGATATAAAGATAGACATATAGACATATAGACAACTATATACAAAGATAGCGAAATAGATAGATAAAAAGATAGATACATATATAAATAGACATAAAGATAGATAGATAGACAGACAGATAGATAGATAGATAGATAGACAAATAGATAGATAGATAGATAGAAAATTGATAGATAGATATACAAATAAATAGCTAAACAAATAGACAGACAGGCAAATAGATAGATAGATATAAAAATAGACAGATAGATAAATAAATAGATATATAGATAGATTGATATATAGAAAAGTAGACAGATAAATATATATATATATATATATATATATATATATATATATATATAAAGGTATATAAATAGAAAGAAAAATAATTATACAAATAGATAGATAGATAGATAGAGAGATAGCTAGATAGATATATATATATATATATATATATATATATATATATATATATATATATATATATCGATAGATAAATAGATAGATAGATAGTTAAAAAATAGATAGATAGATAAAAAATAGACAATTAGTTAGAGAGATAGGTAGACAGGTAGACAGATAGACAAATAGATAGATAAACATATTGACAGATTGATAGTTAGACAGATTTAAAAATAGATATAGAGATAGATAGTTAGATAGATGGCTAGACCAATAGATATATAGACATAAAGAAAGATAGAATGCTAGATAGATAGATAAAAAGATAGAAAAATAGTTAGAAAAACAAATAGAAAGATAGAAAGATAGACAAATAGATATGTAGACAAATAAATGGATAGATATATAGATAGATAGACAAATACATACATAGGCAATAATAGAGATTGATAGATTGAAATATAGATAGATAGATAGATAGATAGATAGACAAAATATAAACACACGGATAGAAAGATAAATAGATAGATAGGAAGAATGGTAAAAAGGTAGACAGATAGATGGATGGATGGATTGATAGACATATATAGAATTAAAAAAATAGATAGATAGACATTTAGATAGAGATAATGATAGACAAACAAACAGATAGATAGAAAAAATAAAGTCAGATTGATAGATAGCTAGATAAATAGATATGTAGATTGACAAATTGACAATTAGATAGATAGTCAAATAGACAGATAGATGAATAGACATATAAAAATTTACATAGATAGTCAAGTAGAAAGATAGACATATAAATAGATAGATATCCATATAGAAAGATAGACTGATATATAGATAGATAAATATATAGACAAATAGACACATAGATAAATAGATAGATAGATAGACAGATAGATAGACAAATAAAGAGATAGATAGAAAGAGAGAGACATATAGATAGATAAATAGAATCATAGCTAGATAGATAGTGAGATAGATAAATAGATAGATAGTTAGTCGGATAGACAATTAGAGACATAGATAGATAGTTAGATATATAGATAAATAAATAGATAGATAGATAGAAAGATTGACAAATAGATAGATATATTGATAGATGCATAAATAGATAGATAGATATATAGATAGACACATAGATAGATAAATAGATAGATTGGTAGATTTAGAGATAAATAGCTATAGAGATAGACAGATAGAAAATTAGATAAATAGATAGATTGATTAATTGATTAATTGATAAATAGATAGACAAATAGATAGATAGATATATATATATATATATAAAGCTAGATAAATAGATAGACAAATTGATAGATTGGTAGACAGATATACAAATAGACAGATGGACTGGTAAAAAAATATAGAGATATATAGATATAAAGATATATATCTTTATATCTATAAAGATAGATAAATAGACAAATAGATATAAAGATAGATAGATAGAAAAATAATTAGATTGATAGATAAATAAATAGATAGATAAGTAGAATGGTAGAAAAGTAGATATGTAGAAATATAGATACATATATAGATAGATAAAGATATAGATAAACAATAAATTTATAGATAGACATATAGATAGCTAGATAGAGACAAAGAAAGATATATAAAGAGATAGAGAGATATAAATATAGACATATAGATAGAAAGATAAATGGATAGATATAAAAATAGATAGATAATTAGGTAGACAAATAGATATATAGATAGATAGATAGAATGATAGATAGAAAAATTTTGAGATATCACTACAAGAAAAATACCAAATTGCCAGAGAAAATTCCCTAGCTAAATGCATTATTATCATCACTAAAGTGGATATAATGACGGATTAATAATGGAACTTTTTCCAAGCTAAAGTGTCCATCGCAAAAATTAATGAGTAAATATATTCCCTAGCAAATTTAGCAAGGGATTATTCACTAGCACAACTAACGAGAGAAAAATCCCTAGCTAAATTAGCTAGAGAAATTCCCTATCTAAATTTAGTAAATATATTCGCTAATTTAGCTAGGGGATTTACCTCGCTAATTTAGCAAGAATAATTCATTACCTAAATTAGCGAGAAAAAAATCCCTAGCTATTTTCATTCCAAATTTATTTTCACATATTTAATTATTTACATAAAATTTAAATACATATTTTTAAATTTTTATATTAAATTTAATAAAAACATAAATTATAAACAATTATTTATAATTAACAAAAAATAAAATCAGTTAATAAAATTTTCTGATATAATATGTTATATAGCTAAAGCATAAACATAACAAAAGTTGATTACATATTCTTCTTTATCAATGTATTTAATGGCAGTGCATAATATATAATCTATCCTTGAAATTGACATTGCTTTCTCTCGCCCAGCTCCTTAAAATCTACATACTATTGTAGCACCCGAGCATGTACCTCCATGGCCATCTACATTGCTTCTATTAGTTCTAGACTGCATTTCCTCTCCACCTCCAACTCCTTTCTTTTATCTGTCAATGCTCTTTTTGTATCTAATTGCTCTTCCAATAGTATTTTATTTAACCTTGTGATAAGTTGCATGTATGTATACTTGTGCATGTATTTATGTGCATGTATTTATGTGCATGTATTTATGTGCATGTATTTATGTGCATGTGTGTGAGTGTGTAAACATAGACACATGTACTTTAATGTAGCTACACATTCCATTATAGACAACAAAAGAAAATAATCTAGGGCTTAAAAAACACACATATAGGTCTTTCAGGCATGTTCAGCATCTTCTAGTTCTTTGTCCTCTAATACTCCATGTAGATAGAGACATTGTTACACATGCACATGGAGCATAGCATACTATATTTATAAATCAATAAAGAACTCAACACAATGCTGCTGATAAATAAATATACTAGCACATGCAACACTAACTACCATTTGCTAGAAATTTCACACAACGAGATAATCATGAGCTTATTTTAAAATTACCGAATCAAGATTTCTCCAAGATTTTCACTGAAATGCTCATCAACATATTCTTCTATGTTGCCCAACTACATGCATTAGTCCATGGTTAATTATAAAAAAGTTAGAAAGGAGTTTTGTATGAAAATAATACATTTTAAATAAAAAATCCAAAATATGATGCTTGTTTGAAAAATATTACCAAACTAGTGCATCTGAAAATAATGTGACAATGGCCATCATTGTGAATGATAGTCATTGCCATGCTATTGAATTTTAAAAATCAAGACCTTCATAAATGTATGCCTTGCTTGATGATGCTGAATTCGAGCTTGAATTTGGGTTTGACACGAGATCCAATTTGGATTCATTTCTACTTTCAATATTGCATCTTAGCCAAACTTATTACCAAGTGACTGCCAATTTAAGTTGGTGGTTTGATCAATAGATAATGCAGAAATGGAAGATGAACAAGATGAATTTAACTTGATGGTTTTCTCTGGATTGAAATGGAGAAGCCACTTGTGGCAAGCATCCCTTGGTTTGTTGAAGTTGACAGGATCACTCTAAATCGTGATTAAAGAAAAAAAATCATTTAAAAGGAAGAAAAAGATATTGATACATTTGAGAATAAAAAGGCCATATTTCATATTTAATAAAACAAATAGGCACCTTATCATCGCCCCTCTTTAGTTCTTTATACCACTGGAGCCACGATGGTAAACTCGAGCAAGCAGAACCTGTAAAAATGAACTCATGGTTTTGAACTTGAGTTTCTTTGTCGAGGTTAATGGAGCTATTGGGGCTGCATGTTGCACTTTTTGTAAGTAATCCAGATTCAATCTTTTGCCAATCAAAGCCACTATCACGTGTAGATGTTTTGCTCCTGCACTTATTTTTCTTCTTTTTTAAAACTTAGTCAAGTGCACGACTAGTGAGATATGAAGTGTTTATGCACACATGTATACAATAGTTGACATAATGGTACATATGTATAAGTGTGCAGGTGTATGAGTTTGTGCATGTCTTTGTGGGTGTGTATTTGAGTCATTGATGGGCAGCATAAGTGACTGATATATCGCACTAAAGGAATTTGAGAGAAAAAAATGTAAAAAAAAAGAATCATTTTACCCATTGAGATTGAGACTAACATTCAGGGTTCCAACTGGAATAGTGACTGAATAAAGTCCCTAAATAGTCTCTAGAGAGGGAAAACCTTCTTTACACTTGATGTAAGTTTGAAATGTGGCGATTCCCATGAGCCATACTCTTTCAGCCTTGCCGCCTATTCTGTAGATTAGACTTTGCATCTCTGTGATAATGTACTCTATAATGTTGTTACTTGCTTGCCAACCATAATTTGGCCATATATCAAAGACCCATTTAAGATTACCCACATATAAAACAACTCTTCTACTCGAATAACTATCTATGATGTACTTAAGCTCCATAAATTTCTAGTCAACATCTACTTTTGAATGATTCTTTAAAGAGAACAGAGAAAATGTTACTAATCTAATCATTTCCATTTTTTCCCTCACTCCTCTTACCACGCTCTCTATGCTTGCCACACACTCTCCCATAATCACGCTGTTTCTTTTCTTCCTCTTCATCGCCTGTAAAACCCTCATCACATTTTTGTTCTTTGTCAGTGTTACTAATGGCAAGCTTAAGTTCTTCCCCAATTGTTCAAATTGACTGAAAGAAAGAAATGGAGGAGGAGAGGTGGCTGTGGTGAGAGGTTTTATGACTTCTTTCAGGTATGAATTCCAGAGAACTAGAGTGATATTTGTAGTGGCAGTCAGGGCTGTGGATGTACTTCTGGAACAAATATCCATGGATACGACATGTTCAACATTGTTTTTCACTAGGTTGGATGCCACGCACTCTCTCGTTATTCCCAATACCTGCATTTTAAAATTTTTAAAATTTAATAACTAGCATTCATAATGTCGGCCTTTGATTTTTAAAATTCAAAATCATGGTAATGACCATCGTTCATAATGACGCAAATTACCACGTTGTTTCTAGAAGCATTAGTTTGGTAATATTTTTTAAACTAGCATTATATTTTAAATTTTTTATTTAAAACATATTAATTCCGTACAAAACTCACTAGAAAGTGCCAAACAAAAAGAAAATGGAAGTTGAAATAACAAGTTGTGTAGTATTGAATTTTTGCACACCGGTAGGTTCATATAGGAATCCACCAAAGCAAGGAAACCTAAAAGAAACCAGAGAAAAAAAATGAGAAAAAAAATGTAATTCATAGGAAAAGAACACAAGGTAGCTCACCTCTGTATTCTATTCCCCACTTGAGTGTTACAATGATCATCTTCCCAGTCAAGTTGTTAAGAAAAGTCTTGGAAAATTTATCTATCATAAATCTTCATTCAAATTTTTGATATTTTACTTTGTGTGCGTGCGCAATACTTTGATATTTTTAAATAAATTCATTATAATTTGATTATTATATATTTTCTAATAAATATATCTCCATTACGAATTGTGATCATACATGAAAAAACAATATACAAAAAAATAAAAATAATAAAAATAATAAAAATAATAAAAATAATAAAATTAATAAAATTAATAAAAATAATAAAAATAATAAAAATAATAAAAATAATAAAAATAATAAAAATAATAAAAATAAAAATAAAAAATAAAAAAAATAATATTAAAAAATGAATGTTCATCTAATATTGTAACTTAATAAAGATAAAATTTACCCCAACTTCAAGCATTAGACACAATATATACCCTAAGGTATATATCATGAAGTATGAGATATATTACGAGGTCATGCTAGTATGATAATAAGTACTCTTGTCCAGGAATAAAAAATTTTATTATTTTTACTACTTTGTGAATTATCAGACATAACAATATACCCTTTATAATTTTCAAGGATAAAATTGTCAATATATTAAACTCATAAATCCTAGACGTATGCAACAGTCTTGTGTATTAGGCGATACCTCTATGCCTTATTTTTATTACCTTTGTCATGCAATAATCACTTATGATTTTTAAAAGAATGTTCATATTTTTTTTATTATGTTTCTTGCATCTTTACATTTGTGTCAAGTGTGTGTGTGTGTATTTTTATTTATTTATTTATCATGATTATTGCATTTTTGTTTTTTATTTATTTGAGCACTTAACTTGTAGGATGCCCCAAACCATACCATACACAGTATTGTGTATACTTGTATACATACATACATATATATATATATATATATATATTTATTTATTTATTTATTTATATTTATATTTATTTATTTATTTATCATGATTATTAAGTATTTACTTTAGTTTTTTTATTTACTTGGGAGTATTTGACTTGTGGGGTACCACAAGGCACAAACTTATAAAAGAATTTTTTATTATTTTTCTTACATGTATACACTTCAATACACACACACACACACACACACATATGCTTAAGATTGTATATTCAAAAATCCATTTTTTGATTTTAATACATTTTTTCTATTTTTTTCTCTTCTTTCTCCCCTCGCTCTGTCTCTCTCTCTCTCTCTCTCTCTACTCCTATCGTTCATGGCAACCCTAAACCAAAACATCAATGTTCATAAGAAACTTCAAAAAAGCTAAGGTTTTTTTATTTCATACAAGAAATTGACAGTGATGTTCACAACACCTATCATGTTAGAATTTCAATTAGAAAATATGTTGTCATACCTTAAAAGTAGGGACAATAACTCTCTTACATCCTCGATGTTGTTGGAGAATCCACAAGAGATCAAGGTAGAGCATGATGCATCTAGGGCCTCTCCTTCAGCGAGGCTTCAATTCTATCTTCACAAAGATAGTCCATCAGATATTAATGCCTTCCTTAGAGAATCTTGCAATTCACCAATTGAAATAACTAATCCTGACATCACTGCCTTACTATAACAAGGAAATTCAAGCAGCTGCACGAAACAAGAATAACACATGGTAGGCACCTACAATTGAAGTACGCCCATTGTCAAAAAAAAAAGAAAAATGAAAAAAATAAGTAGGAGATGAAGATGATGATACACACACTTCACAGTATATCTACATTGTATGGAACAATCTACTCTTGTTTATCTTTGAAAGGAATGTACATGTCTAAGGTCTTCTTACTGTACAGAATCCTTTGCAGAGTTCTTACAGCAGCCTCGCGTAATCTATCAATCTTCTCCACAGCTTGCTTAGCAATGCCCTTCACCACATTGATAGCCATGTCTTCATCAAAGAATGTCACTGTCTTGATGTCTTCCTCATTTTCAGCTGCTAGATGTGATTTTGAAGGAGAAGATGATACATCATAGAGAATGTAAGCACACACCTCGATACTTTCAATGGCTACCTCACGAACCCAAGAACCAACATCTCCTCTGTTATCGGTAGAATAGTCATTCAGAGCTTCAAATAAACTAGCCATTACCTTTTCCTTTATCAGATAATAGATGGGTAAACGAGAACTAGGAGCCAATCTTTCATGGGTAAGTGTTTGAGACAAAGAGATAAACCCACTGATAGCATTCGCTCTTGCTTCGACATCTCTGGTCTCGGCATCACCCTACACCTAAATTTCACAAAGCTTGAAGACAACCTCTCTCCATTTACGAGCCAATAACCTATAAGGAAGAACTTCTATGGCTAAAGCATAGCCCCTTCTGATAGTAGTGTTTTGATCAGAAAGTTGCAGTAGTTACTTTAAGGTCGCCCTGGCTGTATCACCATTAACTACAGAAACCAGGTATGCTCAAACAAAAGGTTTCAGGGCACCAATAGCTACTTTCTATGACGTTTAAAGGGGAAGAAAATAAATGGAGCTATGAGATATAATGGGTCATGTTGGAAAGAAATTAACTTGCAAGGTATGGCACCACCTGTATCTGAGGGTTGGGATGTCTCAAGTTCTCATCGACGATATCAAGCAGACTTTGTGTTATCCTCTCGAATAATGGTAAATGACACAATGCAATACATTCTATCAATCAAAAGATAGTGGAGTGCATCATCTCTCCCCCCTTTCCTCGATAAAGATGAACTTTCTTAATTGCACCAACTATGCTAGCTACATCTTTTTGCTTATTAGCAAAAGAGAGTTTTTTTTACAATTGGCCTCGCTCATTGCTTTATCTTGATCAAAACTAAATATTATTATAAATACTTTTATATATAATGGTATATGATTATATAATTATACAAGTGTTTATAAATAATATTTGTGTTTAAAATATTTTTATAAATTTTACATATATATAATTATATATATGTAACACTTTTATAAATATTATATAGTATTATATCACATTTATATAAACATTATAAATATTATATATTTATATAAAAATTAATATGTTATATAGATGTTTACAAAAATGTATAAACATTTTATATGTTATATAATTATTATATAAAAAATTATATAAATGGATAGTTTTATGTAAATATTGTATAGATATTTATAAACATCAATACATATGAATAAATATTTATATATAACATTATATGTTTATATGTAATGGAATATGTTTATATATATTAAAGTATTAATATTTATATATAATGTCATACGATCATATAATGTATAAAAGTTTATATATAATGTTACCTGTTTATATTATTTTTGAAGACAATAAAAATAGAACCCATAAACATTAAGTTTATTTTTTTCTTTTACAAAAGCAGAAAACATTTAGCATAATTTTTTTTTCTTAAGTAACTGAAGCAGAAACCATATGCAAACATTTAGTATTTGAAATCCATAAAACCCTAAAAAATTAAATAATAAAAGAACAAAGTTTACACTAACCATTTATTGTTTTATTAATGGTGTAGAGTCCAAATCATACAAGTGATATGAAAATGAAAAAAGAAGAAAAATTGGAGGAAAGTTAAAAAATAATTAAACCTGCATATTCTGTAAAAACAAGTCTGCCAATGGTAATCAAATTGAGTGAGACAGAGATATGTATATAGCATTATGAAGGAGAAGAGCAATTATAATATTACATGGTAACAAGAATATGTAGAATTTGCAGGTTGCTCCCATAGTCTTGTTTTGCTTCTCCTCTCTTTATCAACGAAAGATAGAAAAAATGTTGAAGTGCTTAATGCCTTAGCAATTTTTTTTCACGGAAACTATAAATAAAAAATTGGTTGTACATATATAGAAAATAAAGAAACAATAATATAAAAGTAAACTAAAATTATAAAAAATAAATAATTTAAATAAAAAAATGAAATAGATATTTATTTAACCATAAATGATATTATTTCATAAATAAATAAAATAATATTATATAATAATAAAGTATTTCATATATATATATATATAATATGGTTATAAATTTTTAAGAATTCAATTTATTTTTTATTAATACAATATGAAATAATTATAAAGGCATAAAATTTGAATCTTTTAGTCATTATTAATTTAAATCTTTGAAGTATTCATTTAATAACCACGCTGAGATATTTATTTTTTAAATCATCAAAATTTTTTTGATGTAATTAAAATATCTATGTATAAATCTTTAAATATCAATTTATTTTCTTTTAAATTTTATGAAAATTTTGAAAATTTTTTTATCATTTAAAATTTTCAAATCATTTAGTCATTATTTTTTTAAAAGATTCATATAATCATAAAATTATCTGTTTTACTTTAAATAATATAAATATTTACTTGTTTATTTGTTAATTCATATATTTTTATAATTTTTTTTATTTAATCAAACAATTATTTATTTTAGCTTTTTATTAGTAGTAATTTTTATCAATGTTTATTTATTAATTAAAATATTTTAAAAATTATTATAATTATATAATAAATTATATAATGTTTTTTAATATACATATTTAAATATCATAATTAAAAATTTTCGAAAAATATTTTGTAAAATTTTTAAATATTTAATAATCAAAAAATAGTTATTTTAGTCTTATTTAATATGAATTTTTATCCATATTTATATAGTTATAAAATTTTTATTTATAATATCATATTTTTATAATTATATGAGATTATGTCTTTCAAAAATCGCTCATCTATAGACCATGACATATCTTTAATCTAGAAAATTACATAAAATATTAAAATAAATAATACTTAAACAAAATTAAATCATTAAAGATTAACGATGGAAATTAACACTAGCCCAAATAGCCAGAGAAAAATTCCTAGCTAAATGCATATATTTTGAGAAAATAAATATTTAAGGAATAATCGCTTCTAATTATATATAAAATCATTAAAAAAATTAATTTAGATAATTATTTAGCGGCGAATTTTGTCTCATTCTAATTAGTTAGAAAAATTCTATCACTAAATTAGTTACTAGAATTCCCACTTTTCTTTATGAGAATATCTACGATAATATTAGCGATGCAAAATTTTTAATCAAACATTTTCGTTCCTAATCCATCACTAATCTGTCGATAATTTTAATTTAATGTAAAATCAAAAATCTCTTGTTATTTCTTAGCTAATCTCTCTCTAATTAGCTATATATTTTATCACGAGCTATATTTCCCTAGCTAAATAGACATTTTTTTTGTAGTGAGATAGACATATAGATTGATAGATAGAATGAAAAGAAGATGGATAGATCGACATATAGATAGACAGACATATGGATAGATAGACATACATATGGATAGATAGATAGATACACATTTAGGTAGAAAGACAAATAAATAGATAAACATGTATATATGTAGAATGGTAAAGATGTAGACATATAGATAGATAGATAGACATATAGATAGAATATTGTTAGATAGAAGATTGATAGATAGATATACAAATAGACAAATATAAACATAGACAAGTAGACTTATAGACAGATAGATAGATAAATAATTAGATATGTAAACTAGTAGAGAGGTAGAAAAATAGACAGATAGACATATAGATAGATAAACAGATAGACAAATAGACATATAAATATATAGATAGAAAGATAGATATATAGTTAAAAAGATAGACATATACACAAATATATAGATAGATAGATAGACAAATAGTCAAATACTCAGATAGACAGATAGGCATATAGAGAAATAGATAGAGAGAGAGAGATAGACATATAAACAAATAGATAAATAGAATGGTTGATAAATAGACAATTATACAGATAGATAGATAGATAACAGCTAGATAGATAAATATATAGACAAATATATAAATATAAAGATATATAGATAGAAATATAGATAGATTAAGATATATACTATAAAAAAGTTGACATACACACAAATAGACTTATAAACAGATAGATAGACAGACAAATAGATAGACATACATATAGATATATAAATAGGTAGACAGGTGGATGGGTAGAAAAGTATAAAAATAGCTGGATAGACAGGTGGATATATAAATAGATGTGCAGACAGACAGATATACAAATAGATAAATAAAAAGATATATAGGTTGAGAAATAGACAAATAGAAAGAAAAAGAGATAAACAAATAGACAAATAGTCAAATAGAAATATATACATATAGATAGATAAATAGATATACTTATAGATAGATAGACAGATAGATAGATTAGTACAAATATAAACATAGGCAACTAGAATTATAGATAGATAAATGGATTAAAAGGTTGATATGTAGATTTGTATAGAGGTAGAAAAATAGATAGATCGATAAATAAATAGACAGACAAATAGACAAATAGATAGATAGACAAATAGACAAATAGACAAATATACAAATATACACAAAGACGACTAGAATTATAGTAAGATAGATAGATAAATATGTAGATAGGTAGACTATTAGATAAATATAAAAAAAGATAGACAAATAGATAGATAGATAGACATATAGACAGACAGATAGATAATTAGATAGATAGAAAGAAATTTAGATAGATAGATAGTTAGATAGACATATAGAGAGATAGACAATTAGACACACACACACACACACACACACACACACAAGACAACTAGAATTAAAGATAGATTGATAAATAAATAGGTAGATAGGTAGACTAGTAGAGAGGTAGAAAAAAGGATAGATAGATAGATAGAGAGATAAAAAGATTGACTGATATATATATATATATATATATATATATATATATAGTTTTTAATATACATAAATAGATTGATAGATAAACAGAGAGATAGATAGATAAACAAATGGATAGTTAGATAAATAGGTAGATTAATATAAAGATAGATAATGTAAATATATGGACAGATAGATAGATTCATATTTTGATAGATAAACCATAGATAGATAGATTGAGATATTGAAATATAGACAAATAGATAGATTGACAGATATGTAGATGGATAGATAGATAGATGGTTAGACATATAAAATGATAATTAGATAATTAGATAAACATGTATATAGATATACATATAAATATATAGATAGATATAAAGATAGATAAAAAGAGAAATAGAGAGATATATAGATAATGAGAAAGATTTGTAAGCAGATAGACATGTAGACATATAGACATCTAGATAGATAGATAGGTAGGTAGGTTTATTCCTACTTATTGAACATTATCATTTATAATAAAAATAAAGTTTTTGTTTAAAAATTTTGGATAATAATCATAAATCAAATAAATTTTAATTTAGTAACAACAAAAGATGTGTATTTTGTTTATATGTATGTGTACCTGATGATTTTAAATTACTTATAGGTTTATTCCTTCTACTTCTCTTAAAATCAAAATATTATAGTAGAGACTAGTTGCGGAGTGTATAAAGTGGACCAAAGCACCTCCAAATATGAAAAAATTTTATTGGGAAGAATTTGAGATGCATTTTCATGTATTTACTTGTTTTTCAATTTGGTATAATATGATTTACTCTTTTAATAAATATATTACAATGTATTATTTTTTTATTTGATTTTACTAGAAAAAATACAAATGGAATAATACTTTGGTGGTTTCAGTGAAAGATACATGGAAACATATGGCAAGTGTGAGATATAATGATAAGCTTGGAAAATAGAGAAAAATGTATAGTAAATATGCAAACCCTAAATTTATACCCCTAAGTGCTTGGATAAAGTAGTAAGAATTCTAGAATAGTGAAAAGTTCAAGACTTTGTCCTATATGACCTCACACAATCGTCGATCAAAGAAAGCATGTGAAGGATTATGACTTCCAAACATATTAGAGGTTCAAAGGTGACATATCAATATTCAATAGATTTGGTATAATTATCTTTCATTTTTTGTTGTTATTTAAATTTTTTGAATGCAAAGGATAATATATGTGTGATAATGTATGATATACCTTAATAGTAACTATTATTTATTTTTAAGAGGCAAAATCGAGATGTCCACCAATACCATTTGAGGTATTCTAGCGAATGCACAAGAATGATGAATAATTTGTGGATAGGCGATCAAATGATATTAATGTGAGTTTCTCATTTTGTACTTGTAATTTAATATGTAAATTGAAATTATTTAAAGAAAACAATATAAAAAAATTGATTATTTGGTATTCACTGTAAATAATATATGCAAACTCAAGTATATTTTTTTCGTAATTGATGAGTTATTATTTATGGACTAATTAAATGTAATGACTAATTTTATTTTTATATTATTTTTAAGCATAGAGATGATAGTTTCTTGTGCTGGTATTAATTAAATCTAAATATATTAACGATAAGTTATCTTATATTTTAATATTTGTTGGTAGAGAATATGGTTGAAATTATTTCACAATTGACAAGTTCTTCTATAGAGGTGCCAAAGATTGATGTTGTGCATATTTATATCCAGGCTGTCAGAGTGTAGTTGACAAAATAGCAAGTATATGGTCTTGAAACCCATGCATCTATATTTTATCTAAGTTCTATCTAGAGTTCATCATTATCTTCTTCCAATTATAATAATAAGTTTGATGATAGGTTGCGCAAAGAGATACAAAAAATTCAAGATACATTACAAATGAAAAATGAGGAGATACAACAAAAGAATGAAAAGATATAATAAAAAAAATGAAGAGATGCAAATGGAAACTGAAGAAATAAAAAAAAAGAGAGGCTAAAAGAATGAAAAGAGTGTATGCAATAAAAAAGAAGATTTTAAAGATGGAGAAAATTATGTACAAGTTGATAGAGACATCATCTATTTTTTATCATTCAAAAGAGGATCTATCCAAATCTCCTAAGTACAATACTCATTAGGACTCCGACTCGAAGTTGTTTGTGATGTTATATTATTAATTTTTTGCAACAAATGTTTTTTTTATGAAATTAAGGTTTTTGTGTTAATATTTTTTTTATTATATTATGAATTGTGTATTGTATTTTATGAACATTTTTGTTTCTTATCCGACATCTAATTATGTAGTGAATATTATGTGAATGTTATTTGATCAATAATATGTGAATGTTATAAACTTTTCGTATTTATTTATATAAAATATACAATATACAGAAACTACACAAATGAGATAAGTTCCTATTGTAGATAATAGAAATGAAAAATGATGTTTCTAAATTCATTTCTAATATAGAAATGGATGCTGCATTTCTATGGTATTCCATTGCTAATCTAGAAATGAATATTATGTTTCTATTTTTTTCCAATGCTAATATTGTGATTGAATCAAGATCCTTTTGCCGTTGCAAATTTTAGCGATGAAAATATCAGTTGCTCTTTTTAGGAATATTCTAGTGTATCTATTTCTAAAATTTAGAAAAGAGCTCCTTGGAAATGAATTTTTTTTATTTTTAATGCTTCTATTTGAACATTGTGATGGAATTAGAAATGGAATTTGATATTTTTAAATAGGTCTTTTCTTGTAGTGTATATATATTTACATATATGTTTATAGACTTAGATATATGTTTGTACACACACACACACACACACACACATATATATATATATATATGTGTGTGTGTGTGTGTGTGTGTGTGTATCTAAAAAGACTTCGATAAATATAAAGCTCATGGTTCAATACACTTCCATAAATGAAAAGATCCTAGGATGAAGCACTTCCATAAATGTAAAGGTCCTATGTTTAATAGACTAGCATAAATGCAAAGGTCATTTGTTTAAAAACTACTATTTAAGATTTATATTTTTTTTATTTAAATTTTAATTTTGATAATTGGAAGAAAACAGGTTGATATGTTTAAGTGCACTAAGATTTATTAATTTTTGATTACAATACTTTTTTTAATAAAAAAATAGTTTTTAAAATTATTGTGTTTGATACACAAAAATATAAATCTCATATATATATATATATATATATATATTTGCACATCATTAAAAAAATTAATTTTTTGTAGTATTAAATTTTTGGTGTTTTTAGTGATTTTTAAATTCAAAAGAATAATTTTTAAATTCAGCCAAATTGATTTGCTAATTCAAAATAGTGGTTTGTGTCTTGGAGATTTAATTTTTATTTTTAATTTTGGAGGTAAATTAAGGTTAATATGTTTCCGCATACTAAAATTTCATAATTTTTGATTTTTGTTCATTTTTTAAATTATTATGAATCTTTTTTATTTTCTAACATACAAATCACAAAATACAATTACCCTAAATTTATTAGAACTACTTGCCCAAGCCCCGACGTGGGTTGCAGGAATGTTAAGAGTTATGTTGAATTATGTTTTAGGGTGTTTCCCTAAAAAAATTCAAAAATTTGAAACTTATATTTTTAAATTTGAAAAATATCACCAAAATCTTAAAAAATTAAAATTTGAAGTATTATATTACGTTTATCCTAAATTATCCTTATCATCTCTTATCACTATTCTCCCATCGTGTGCGATGGCAAGGGCTAGGAGAGAGAGTGAGGACGAGAGCCAGGGTAGAGGGGATAAAGTATTTTAGGAATTACATATTGTGACCTTATTTTTAATTTTTTTATAGTTGTATGATTTTTTATAAATATCAAAAATTTAGTTTTTTTTGTTAAAAATTTTTGGTCAATCACCCCAAATCATAATTCCATGTAAAAAAAATAAAAAATTCAATTTTGAACGCTGCGGATCTGCATTTTTCCGCTTTAATTGAGAAATTCTTTATCATTATTCATTATTGACAATCCATCCCTCCAATTTCGCCTTGTTGTCCAACCTCCATGTTTTACACCACTCGACTTGTCGACTTCGACATGTTCGTCCAACTGCTCCACTCTCCATCCTCCACTCACCGCATTTCTAGTTTACTGTGCAACCCAATGACTTTCGTCATCGTCTTCGTTCTCCATCTCCTTTACCCTTCGGCATTATCTCTTTCTTACGGTACGCGTCACAGTCTGATGGACGGTTTTATTTTTACACTAACTTTCTGTACCAACATTTTCTTTCATTGCAGGCATTGCATACAACATAGACTGCGGCGGGCCTGTCAATTTTACCGACCAATTCAACCGAACCTGGCTTGCGGACCGCTTCTTCTCCGGTGGCAGTAGTGTAGTTGTCTCGGAACCACTCCGCTTCCGTGCCGTTCAAGAAAAAACCCTTCGCCACTTCCCTCTTTCATCAGGTAAAACCAACTGTTACTCTGTTGGGGTTCCCAACGGCAGATACCACATCCGTACGTTCACCGTCTATGACAATTACGACGATAAAAATCATTCTCCCTCTTTTGAAGTTTCTGTTGAGGGAACCGTCGTATTCTCGTGGCGTAATCCTTGGCCAGGTGATCTTTCTCGCCAGGGAGCATACTCTGATCTTTTCGTGTTTGTCAGAGATGGCCAGGTTGATGTTTGTTTTTGCAGCGTTGCTACTGATGATCCAGTCATTGCGTCTCTCGAAATCATTCAAGTTGAACCTTTGTCATATTACTCCAATGTTATTGGCAACAATTCGATACTTGTTAACTATGGCCGATTAAGCTGCGGTTCTTCCGATTGGGGTTCGGGAATAAGCAATGACCTGGATTTTTTCGATCGCGCGTGGCAATCTGATCGCATGTTTCTGTCCCAAAATAGGGCTAACAACTTCCGCGTGATATCTGTCGGAACAAAAATAAATGGGACCAACGTTCCACCTAATTACTTTCCCATGAAACTGTTTCAAACGGCAGTTATCGGCCATGGAGTATTAGAGTATAAGCTATCTGTCGATGCCGTGAAGAATTACTTGTTAGTGCTTCATTTTGCGGAAATTGACCTGAACGTGAACAAAACGGGGCAAAGAGTGTTCCATGTAGTGTTGAATGGCAAAACTGTGAAAACAGTTGACATCTTTGATCTGGTGGGCCCATTCATGGCGTATAGTTGGTATTATACCTTGCATAATTTGAGCAGCACAATCATAAACATGACATTGGTGCCTCTTTTCGGGTCACCATTGATTTGTGGAATTGAGAAATATGCTTTGGTTGAAAATGGCTTCTTTACTGTCCCAGACCAAAGTATGCATTGTTTCTTTTTCCTTGGTGCATATTTATTTTTCTTATTATCATTCAATAAACATTGTGTTTCCATTGTCACTTGATCATGAAAATGACAACTTAACCAGTAGTTCATGTTTAATGTAGTCTAGGGTAAACTTTGTGTTGCAGCTATTGCCATGCGGGAACTGAAAGAATCTCTTCGTGTTCCTTCTAGAATGGGTTGGAATGGTGATCCTTGTGCTCCAATCAATTGGAATGCTTGGGAAGGGGTTAAATGCCAAACCAGAAAAAGCACAAGTGACCTTGTGATAACTCAAATGTCAGCCTTTGGGGGTTCATACAATTCTGTTGTTTTTTGCATTTTCTTTGAGTAAAGTTAATGATTTGATCCGGACCAATACAATTATCCTTCAATTCCCTTTCATGAATGATGTGTTTGGGAACCGAATTGGGGATAAAATTATGATTTAGGCCACTCGAATGAGGCTCAGAAAAACAGAAAATTTATCTTTTACCCTCTTATTTTGATGAGAGAAAGCTGGGAGATAACTTTTAAACAAATATAATTTTTAATTATATTTTATATCTCATATTTTTTATATATTTGCCTTCTTAATTTTGTAGTAAAATGTTACTATTGGGCTCCATTTAAATTTTATATCAAAATCTTGTATAATTTTTTCTTCTCGTCTTCCCAATTGAAACATAATATTTTTTTTGTTATCAGTGCTTTCATTTATGCCAGAAATATAAGTTCTGCAACTGGGCTTTATTTTCTACCCTCATATTTTTTATATGGTTTGAAAAATGGGCTTTATCTTTCAAGAAGATTTTATTTATTTTGTCGTATTGTTTGTTTCAGTGATTTGGGAGATCAAGGCCTAAAAGGTTATATAAGTCCTGCAATTGGCCTTCTGTCAAACTTGGTAAGCCTGTGAGTATCTTTTCCTCAAGATAGTTTTGCTCATGCAACTTGATAGGCACTCACATGCATAAATATTTCTTTCAAATTTATTTTTATTTATTTTTTTAGGAGATGCATTATCCAAATGAACAATACTGTAGATAGTTTATTAAAATACTAATATGGGATTTTGTAAAAAAATTAACTTTATTGAAACTTGCAGGAATTTAAGTTTTAATCTTCTTGAAGGATCTTTGCCATCAAGTCTATGCCAGAAATCTCTAATGCGACTGTAAGAAGAAAAAAACTGCCCACTAGTCTATTTTGTGGTTCAAAGATGTTTTGCATATTTGTTGAAGACAATCAAAAAATTTCTAAACTTTAAAAATAATAAA
Source organism: Sapria himalayana (assembly GCA_029783825.1). NCBI lineage: Eukaryota > Viridiplantae > Streptophyta > Magnoliopsida > Malpighiales > Rafflesiaceae > Sapria > Sapria himalayana. Next base: position 68,722 of record JAREIK010002323.1, on the reverse strand, counting down.
AAAATCATACATATATTTAGGGTTGGGGCATCACATATGTTGGGTGCTACAATGTAGGCACAAAAAATAGTCAAAATAAAAATAAAAATCAACATCAAATCTCAACATTGGCTCTTAAGCTTATTTGTATATATCATAAATACCAACTTAGAGAAAAAGGGACTTTTGGTATTTTATCTACTAAAATAAAAATATTTGCAATTTGATTAATTAATAGATACATAATTATAACTATAGAATTATCTTAAATTTTTTCTTATTTGAAGTGATAATTAATCTTTATTTGTTTTGCTTGTAAAATTCTGAATTGATAATAATATGGTGAATTGCCTCATTATTACAGTAACATATTTTTAGTTTATAGATTGATAAATTAAGATTATACAAAAATTGATTAATCTACTAAGATTCTTAATTAATATTATAAATTTGTATTTTTTTTGTTTTTAAATAAGAAATAATAATTCATTATTTATTTTTTAGAAGATAAATTGTCTTTAATAAAAATATAAAATTCATTGATAGATTATATATAAAATTATTGGAGCCTTGTTAGAATTTGAGTAATCTTTAATTTAGTTATTTCTATGTTTTCAAAATTAAATCATATGTCTTGAAACTTTATTTACTTATTTAAAAATGAAAAGAATTATATTTTCATTAATATGTTTGAAAAAATTTAGAAAATAATTAATTATAAGTATATTTTCATTAATTATAAGTATATGTATTATATAATAAACTCATTAGTATAAGTCAATTTCAAAATAGTTTTTTTATTAGAATAAATATGAAATATATTAAAATATATTATAACAAATATTAAACTACAAGATGTTTATACTCTATAAGTTAGTCAAAAAAAAAAAATTCAACTAAATATCAAATATCATTGAAATTATATATTTCTTTTGTATGTATTTTTTTTGTAACTACATTTATATTTTGGATTTGATTGCTTTTTTTTAATATTTTTTTTACATTCATATTCATATATTTTAATACTTGTAGTTTAAATAATATAATTATTTTTTAAATTACATATATATGTATATATAAATATATAGCCAACTGCTCACCCTACAACTAATAGTCCATAGGTGAGTTGGCCTAGGTGGGTTGTAGGTTGAATTAGTTTGCACGTGAACTGGATAGTTGGTGCTAGGCTTGTGTCTCGTTGCTGATGCTAACCCTTAACCTATTAGTCCATAAGATAGGCTCGAATAGACAAGTTAGTCATGGCTAGCCTTTTTATGAGTTGCTGTTGACCTAGGCTAACTTGGGTTAAAGGCATGTTGGGTCTCAACTTGCGTCAAACTAGATTTGGAATGACCAGGCACACCCCATTTTGGCCATGGGTCATGGGATTATGCTAGGCCACTCATATATGTTTTTGGGTTGACATGCATGACTCATGCTAAAAATGGTGTTGTGCCAAACATGACATGATGGTGCTTGATTGTGCCTAAAAAATGGGTCATGTTGGCTTGATATGATTCATTGTACATATTTATTGGAGAGACATTATCTCACTCAAGATGATATTCTTTTATGTTGAAAGAGATATATATTTTTCAATCTTTTGAAACTTGGGAATTACTATTATAATTTATTAAAAAGTTTGTTAGTTGTATATGGTATTTAATGTGAAAATATCTTTAGATGAGAAAGTTGACATTCTTAATGCCAAACTTATTGCTAGAGTTGTCGGAATAACCTGGGTTTTTAGGCTCAAGTAGGCCACTATGCCATGGCAAGCATGCGGGCCCACTAGTTACCCATAATGGCCTGTTGGCCCATTAATTACTCATAATGGCTTGTTGCTTTACTGGTTGCTTGGGTCATGTCAAAACCACCATGACCATGCAATAAGCATGACTTGAACATAGGCTAGCTTGGGATAACATGAGTTTATTCTAGGCTAGTTTTGGTCATATTCAAGCAAATGTAATATGTTTCATGCTAGTTTTGGTGAGGTTTAGTCTAGACTAGCTTAGGTTGGAAAGTTGATTCAAAATTAGCACACATGGTCTGATGTGTTGTGTTGCATATCCTCAGGCATGTAGGCCATTAACCCTATCTCAACATTGCTTATCCCAACACTATTTCAAGCTTGATTCCACATGTGATGTGCCATGTTGTAGGTCACTAGCTCATTTGGACACCTCTACTTATAGTGAGAGTTTTCTCTTAGTTGCAAGGATTAAAATATCAATTTTGATAAATATATTATTACTTGAATTTATGAATATATCAGATATATATTAGTGCATATTTTTTTATAAGTACTAAATAAAAGATAGAAATATTGAATTTGATGGATATATCACTATTTGAAATTTATGGATATTTTAGAGATATATAAATAAATACATCAGAAATTTCTTTCATTGCTTAGTTGGTTGAAATGATTTTCTAGGATATTTTTTCTTATGTAGTCAAATTAATATTTATATGAATTCTTATTTATTTGATGTCTTACAGATGGATTATAAATTAATTAGACATGAAGAGTATATTTTTTTACTGTCTTTGAGGAGGATGTATGTGTAGAGCACTCAATTGGGGTTCGAACAATACTATTAAATATAATTTGTAGATTATAGAAGATGGTACATGGCTTGAAGGAGTCTATATGAGATTGATTTGTGAGGTGAGAATTATTCTATTTAAAAGTACTTTTAGTCATAATTTTATATGAATGGCATTGATAAATTCAAATATTTTCTCAGAATTAAGATAATTTATTCCACGAGATAAATTATTTGTTTAAAAAGCATATTTATGCTTGATAATTTTATAATGATTAGTCTTTCTAGTTGTGTTATAATACATATTCTTATTGATTTAGATATTAATATATCGTTCAATATTATTTTTTCAGTTAATTTTATTACTCATATGAATCATATGAAAGTTTAACCATCTAATTATTGTTAGAGTAGATTTAAATTATATAATTAGTATAATTAGTAGTTTCTTAGATTTATATTTGTAGATTTTTCCCTACATACTTCTTTGTATATCTAAGTATGTGAAAAATTTTAATGCCCAAGATCTTTTTTAATGATCATGAGTACTTGTAGTAATTTAAATATCTATATTCTAATTGAACATTAGATGGCATTGAGAGGTCTTACCAAATTTTTTTATAGTTTTCTCAATGGTGATTATTTCTTCTTGAAAAGTGACATTTAATTATTTGAAGATTTAACAAAAAAGAGTTTAGGATAATGATGTGAGTTATCAATGATATATTATATATCTGATATCTATTCGAGAAAATCATATAAATTCTATTTTCTCACTATTTATTGTTATATTCATACAATAAGATATAATATATTTAATTTGATGTTTCACAAGTTTATAAAATATATTAAGATATTATTTTTTTTTTTCAGGAAGAAGATACATGATGAGAATATTATTATTATTATTATTATTTATATTTAGATAATAGAGTAGCCATCATACATTTTCATGAAAATTTTTAAAAATTGACATATTTTTTTTTCTCTAAGCTTGATATTATAAAATCGATGCATCAATTTGAATGAGGCATGTTGTTTATAATTTTTCTTTTTATTTTTTTTTATTTTATTATATTATGGATGAGAGCACCAAACTTATGAGTTGTCCTAATCTGATTAGCTTCATATATAAGAGTTTCTCCTATATATATTTCATATTGAGTTCTTTTATTTTTCATATTTCATAATTTGTTAGCTTGCATTTCATTAAACTAGATTATAATCATCGTGATCATATAAGAAAAAATATCTTAAATGCATTGTTGGAAGTTATTATACTTTGTTAGACCAATATATTTTGTTATTGTCTTGAATGACAAAATATCTCAGAAAGAGTATATGAGTTTCTCCAACTATCAAGAGAAGACATTAAAACATATAGTTCAAAATGAAATTAATAAAATATGTAAGAAAGGGTGCTCACTAAAATATATCTTTGGTTTCATTTGCAGAGCAATTAGAAGTACCAAGTCAACTCTTGATTAAATTAGTTGATGTAGTAGATGACTTAAATGAATAATATTGTGAACTTATGCATCTAGTATATATGTTTAGATTGAGTTCAACAAGTCTTTTGATATTAATGTTATCTTAGAGTGACCCACTTAACTTGTTATATGGAAAATCTTCACTAGAAGCCATCTCCTTCCTCACATCACTAGGAGCCTCAATAGAACCATGGTTTGATGTGATACTAGTAGATTATCCTTCATCCTCCTCAAGGCATATTGCGATGGTAGTATTAGGTACATAAATGAGTTTAATTCTTACTTTGCGATTGATACTAATATGTCTTGGTAAACATCTTATCATCATAGTATCTAAAAATTTGTTTGGAATGAGTCAATGAAATTAATTTATCTTCAAAGAATATCATATCCGTACTTATTAATCCTTATGATTTTTATTGAGGAAATTTTATATTTATTTTGAATATTAGAGTTCATAAGGAATGCACACTTGATAATACATAAGATAATCTTTTCTCTTTAAGGAGATATTTTGGATAAAATAAATATATTAATTATTTTTTGGTGAATTATAATATAATTTCTTCCAGATACAAAAGATGTTATAAGATGAAATGATAAAATAATATATCTAATCAATAATTAGTGGCCAATATTATTTTTTCTCAAAATTATTTGAAAATACTTTTATTTAGTTATGGTGTCATACTATGAAGCACGGACATGGATATAGACATGGGGATACGACACGGTAGGATATGGGGACACGATAAATTTTAAAAAACTAGGATATTGATATGGCTAGGATACGACATTATAAAAAAAATAAATACAAATATTATTCATAAATAGAAATTTAGATAAATAAAAAAAATGCTCAAATATTATTTTTAGAAACATTCAAACACAAATATAAAAAATATTAAAACAAAAGATTAGTATTTTTTTATGAATCAAACAAAATAGTTTCAAGTTCATGTTCATCAAAAGAAAGATCTGTAATCTCAAGAATTCTATCATTTTTAATATCCATTGATTCAAAATTATCATCTTCAATGTTTCACATTTTAGATTCGTCTTCATTATAGTTTGGAGATCTCCTTGACAGAAGTCGGAGATTGTTATGGACATAAACTAAGTCTTCGCTCTTTGTGGTGTCAACTTATTTTTCTTCACGAAGTGAATTAAATTATAATTGCTCTAATTTCTTTCACAACATGAGGATGAACAAAGTTGTCCTAACAATTTTAATGCAATAGATTGAATCATCGGTGCAGTGGTTCCATGAACAACTTACCAATTAATAGGACTCATGTACCATCTGTCATTGATGGAATCACTATTAGAAAAATCTTTCAAAAATGCTAAAAATATAGCATACTCGTTATTTGTTCTTCTCCTTTCATCTTTATTAGAAAAATATCTCTCAAAATATTTTTTAATTTTTCTTACTATTTCTAAATCTCGATGTGGTGGAACACGATCATGAGACTTAGCAAGTCATTGTTGACTATATTACTTGCAAGTTAAGTTATAATATTAATTATAAAATTTTAAACATCATAAAATATCATTTATATTAAAATTATTCTAATCTACAATTTAAACTCTTAAGATTACCTTGGATTTAAGAAATGAGTAAGGGAATGCAAATGTGTGTGGCTTTTATTTCATCTTTCCATCAAGATTTTATTCACAATATAAATAAATCTATAGGTTAAAATACATAGCAATTCATATAAGTTCAATTATAATTAAAACTTAAAAACTTTCAATCAAAATAATAAAAATTAAAAGTTAAATTAAAAGTATATCTTGAATTATCTGTGGGGCTTTTATGTCATTTTTTAAAAATAACTTCCTTCACTTTTTTGATCATAGAATCCCACCGCTCATAAATATTATGAAAGTAAGGTTTGTTAGTATCAGCTAATTGAAGCATCTCATAAATGAGAGTTATAAAGCTGAGGATATAATCCACATTCATTCAAAAGTTTTCATTTAAGATTTTATCCTTTACTTCTTTAGCTTTCACTAAATCATCGTTTTTATATATTTCCTATTTTTCACTTATCACTAATTGCTCCAAGTCTCTTTTTATTGTTTTAAATTGTTTAAGCATGACAATAATTGAAGCAAAATGCGTATCGGCCATTGAAAGTAACATCAACTTGCAATGATTATTAAACATCGATAATCTCATTACATGATTCATAATGAAATTCTTGATAACAAAAATATCACTTGAAACTTGAGCGATCCAACCACACTGTTCCATCATATCATTATATCTTGAGTGTGTTGGTGCACAAATATTCTTCAAAGCAAGATTAAGAGTATGAACAGCATACGGGGTCCAAAAGATATGCCGAAATTTTGCTTCCACAATGTATCCTGCTGCTTTGCAAGCTACAGTATTATCAGTTATAACTTGAACTACTTTTTGTGGAATAATTTTTTGTATAGTGTTAATCAATAAATCAACGATAAAATATTTGTTCTCAGTCTTATTGATTGCCATGATGTTAATAAGTGATCTTCTTGATTGCCATGATGTTAATAAATCAGCTATAACTTGAGCAAGCTGTAGTATTCACAGTTTATTGCTTTCAAAAACATTGATCCACTTTCAGTGAGTGTCATGATATTAATAATTGGTCTTCTTTGAGCATCTGATTATCCATCACTACAAATGCTCACTCCTTTCTCATTCTAAGATTTTTTGATTGGTTCTAATAGATTATCAATATTATTCTTTTTCTTCTGTAATAATATTGTTCTTAATGCATTATAGCTTGGTGGGACATAACCTGGAAGTTAACTTGTATTTTTAAAGGCACGTGCATAATAAGGATTTTTAGCAAAATGAAAAGATAACCCTCCAGCATAAAATATCTTAGCTATCTCACTGTCAGCTACTTCACGTGCACCAATTTTGAATGAATTTTTAATTGATCCCATAGTCCCCTTCTTTTTAGATCAATTGGACTAGCACTAAAAGATGAATTCTCAAAAAAAGAATCTGCAATGCTTAATGTGGCTAAAGAAACTTGCTTAGGATTATATTATTTTATTCTTTGTTTAGATTTTTCTATCATCCTTTGCATTTCAATCACATTTTAATTCGTTATTTTAGTACATGATGTAATTTCAGCTCCTTTAATTTTCAACAAGTGAGCATTGACTCTAATATGATCATCTATATATTTGTCTACAAAAATTATATTGAAAAGTAATATTTCTTTTCCCTTTTCATTTATCCAACTTCGCATCTTTTGTGACATATCTCTATAATGGAGCATTATCATCAACATCTTGAATATTTTGTTGATTACGTGAAGACTCTGAATTACAATTCATTTTATTGTATAATTTTGCATGAAATAAAATTATGCATTTTAAATAATCACTATTATTTCAAAATTTATTTAATCTAATTTTTTTTCTTTATCGATACTATAAGATAATTTTTATTATTTACATATTACATTAATTCATTTAAAATAAAGTATATAACAAAAACTATTATACTTACATATTATATATAACTTAATATTACATACTATAAGAAGTATTCATATTTCTATATTTCATATTTTAATATTGCATATTTATTATTATACTTAAAATCGTATTTAAAAGTAAAATAAATTATTTTACATACATTAAAATTATTTGTTTATTATATTTTGCATATATATTAAACAAAGAATAATAATTAAAATATAAAAAAATAGATTTAAACCCTCTAATCCCTGCTCCCTTCCCGTTACAGCTTATAAAATCAGGTTACCTTAGGTATTATTTTGAAACTTCAAAAATCCTGACGCAATGACAAACTATTTTCCTCAATCGGCTTCGTCGGCCACTCAAAGCTGTCGGTGGTGTGCTTCATGATTTGTTGGAGTTGTAGGAGTAAAACATTAATATATAATGTATTTCCGCCACGTCAAAATCGTAAAAATGCGTCGGATTCGTAATTGATGGGTCGGTTTCGTAACAACACGTCGGATATGTCTTCGACGCTTCTGTCTGATATGCCACGTGGCGTATCAGACACAATTTGTCAACGATACGCCACGTGGCGTATCAGACACATATTCGATGCGTGTCCGTACCATGTCGGACACGTGTACATGGTTGTACAATGCCGTATCTGTGCTTCATAGGTGTCATAGTCATTTTAATTAAATACGTCTTCTTTTTAACTATCCTATTCCGTGTATAAGTGGCAACACATTATTTTTTGATGAATTATTTATTACTCCCTAAAAATGTTTAGAATATTAATGTCCATATTCTAAAATATTATTATTTTTAATATTTTAGTATTGTATCTAAATTATATTTTTAATATTTAATAAAATTTTATAAAAATAGTCTCAATTTAAGATTTTTTTTAAATAATCATTCATACCAAGTATTATAATTAATAAACTTAATAAAATATTCCTAATCATTATGTGTGATAATCATATATGGTTCCAAAATGTATTTATAAATCAAATGGAATTAGTCCATGCTAATACTCTCATGATGTATGAGATATCAATCATTAATATGCCTTTTTAATCGACATTTTATAGTCAATAAAAGTCTTATTTTTTGTGTTTGGTCTTATCATCTCTAGCTTATCAAATGGTGAATGTCAAAGTGGAAAATGTATACTAAGTGAGTTAAATGTAATCAAACATGTAGAGGGATTTTTGATGGTAAAAAAAGATATAATCTATCTCGCTTAATTTTTAGGAAAATAATATATATTGTACAAAAGTATTAAAAGGAGAGAAAATAATGTTTTAGTTTTCTTGTTTAGTAAAATAATTAATTAATAATAAATTATAATGAAACTTGAATACCAGAAAGATTAGCTTTAAAATAAAAGATCAGACATTATCATTTTCATACTTTTTTGATCGCGAAGTGGTACTATTAGTCACAATATCAAATATTCTAGATGTGCCAAATGAGAAAACATAGAATTTGATTAACTGTAACATGAGTGTGACTCATTAGTATATATGATTTAAGAGTCAAAAGTGAGTCAAAAAAAAAGAGAACAATATAATTACCACTACTAGAGTTGGTGGTCTCTAAGGAAATAAGTCTGAAATATTTTTCATGAGTAGTCTAACAAGACTGTAAAGTGTACACGTGAAATGTCTAGTTAGAGTAGATTCAATAGTATCCTATGTGATTTTTGAACCCTAAAATATTATTCGTAACTAGCAATGTGAGGTCTAACACTTTTTCTGAGTGTGTCCATATTTTTTATAGCAAATATATATAGTTACTTCTTTGTATAGAAGTATTATTTTTGGTTCTCTTACTATTTACCTGTAAAATCAATCATTTCTTTTTAGTGTATTTTTTGTATCAATATATAGGCACCATAGTGCATGTCGCAACTCTCTTGATTGATGATAATTATGAGTTGTGTCTCTAACACACTACACCAATATGATATGTATCACAATTCACTTCATTGTGCATTGCTTTGCACTTTTGCAAGCACATGACTATCACCACCTGCACCACTATGCATCATTGTTCGCACCAATGTGCATCACAATTCACTACATTGTCATGTAAAGGGATTATCTCACGCACATTTAGAAGGGTTGAGGACATCTGAATTTGAGGCCTAGCTGAGTCATCATGTCTTGTCAGACATGACATGTTACATCCATGTGGGCCTTGCTGCATCTGCAAGGTGGCATGGAAGTTAGGTTCAAAATGGCATATTGGTCTACAAGGGAAATAGGGCATGCTATGATAGTGGCAGGTCGAGTTGAATGTGCATCATTCATGGAATGACTAGTCCATTCTTGATTTCATGCTCTGCCATGCTTTGCCATGCTTGTGTCTAATCCATAATAGCTTAGGTTAGGCACCTGATGACATCAACATTCCCTAGGCTAGGCTATGCTCTTGCTAGTGACCTAGTAGACTACTAGCACTAGCTACTTGCATTATGACATTTTGTCCAATCCAGTAAGCTACTGCTTATTGGCAATAGCAATAAATCACTAGGCTGTAGCGAAGGTAAAGCCAACCCCTCTCATCCCATAGGGCCAACTACCTAGGCTATACTATGGTAGTTTATGAGTGGTAGTGCTCTCCATCCTATCTTAATTCTTAATCCTTAAATTAATGTAATTCTTAATTCTTAAATTAATGTGATTCTGTATATATTTTGCTCACACACACATATTGTGTATAAATGAACATTTTAAAAAATCAAATTATTTTTAAAATAACAATATACATGCAATAATATATAAAATCAATGTATACGTGTACAAAATTTAAAAATATAAAAAAAAGATTAAAAATAATGTCACTACAGAGCTAATAGCAATAATATGAACATAATTAGAGGTGTCAACCGGGCCGGGCCGGCCCGGCATGAGGCACGACACGTTTTTAAACCGTGCCCGGGCCTGTGCCGTGCCTAGCCTGAGCCGTGCTTGGCCCGGCATGGCACGTCGGCATGGCTCGACCCTCCCGAATTAAATATCGTGGGTCGGGTCTGATTGGATCCCGACCCGTGGTCCCGACCCAGCACGGCATGGCCTGTCGTGCCTACGGGTCATGCCGGTCTCGGATGTTTTTAAACCGTGCCATGCCCGGCCCGGCACGGTAGCACGTTCGTGCCCTAAAAAAATGGGCCTGGCCGTGTCGGCCCGGCCCGTTTGACACCTCTAAAACATAATGCCAGTCATGTTTACTTAGTTTTGTTTGAATCATCATAATTCCAAGTTTTGATATCATAATTATTGTATATATTATTATTCAGTGCAGCTCTTTGGCTTTATCTTGAAGATTTATCCATATATTCTTCTATTTTTTTAAATATGACAAAACTTCAATAATATCTAAATATAGTGTGCTCCTATTATTTGAAATCATATTCATATTAATAGAAAAGAAGTCTTCGATACATTTCTAGATATTGAAGAGGTCAATAAATTATGTGTTATTTTAAATAACATGAAAAAATAGATTAATATGTCTGCAACAATTTAATATGTTAAATATTCATGTTATTATTGGATGAGCATAAGATAAAGTAATATAATGATATATAAGTAAATAATTTACATATGTCCAATAGGCCTTTTCATCATTTATCTAGTTAATTGGATAAAAAAGTTATTATCTTCAAATATAATATTAATCTTTTTAATCAGATGTTTGCTAAAATTAACAAACTTATTTTTGTAATACTTAAATAAATTATTAAATTATTTTTAAATTCTATCTTTTGGTTCTTGTAGTTAGTTAATACAAGTAAATATATATTTATAATATTTTTTATTTTATTTCATCTTAAGCTTATAATTTATACAAATTACTAAGTAATAAAAATATAAAATAAAATACTAATATTTTAAGTATTTTATTTTTAAATGGATATATTACTAATATATGAGTATTTTTTATATTAGTTAATGATACTAATCATATCATAAAATATTTTTATAAATTTTAAAAATAAAAATTCTGTCTTGGTTTATTTTATTAATTATTTTTTTATTGGTTTTATGATTTATATATCTTAGAATTTCAATATTAGATATATAGAATTTCTATGAAATTTTATTTTCAGTTATAATTTTTTAGGCCTAATAGTTAATATTCCATGCAAAAGTCTTGTAGTCTATTATTTGTGTTAATATATTAAATACATTATGTATTTATTTTAATAAGGAAAACTAATTTATAAGGCAACTTGTACCATTATGTTTATTAGGTGATACATCATCAAAAATGAAAATTTTTTGTGAAAGGATCATCTCTAATAATTTTTATAAAAATATATATTTTTACATTATTATTTAAAATATTATAAATATTATGTTAAATATATTATTTTGTATCTTATTTTTCTTTACTGATTTTTGATACACTCACATATGATAGTGTCATTGTGAGGATAAAGAATCTCGTTGGGTTATACTATTTTTATTAAAATTTAATTTTTAGTTAGGATTAATAAAGTCTTGTAGTCTATTATTTGTGTTAATATATTTTAATACATTATGTAATTATTTTAACAAGGGAAACTAATTGTTAAGGCAGCTTGTATTATTATGTTTATTAGGTGATACATATATCAAATATAAAAATTTTTCGCAAAAGGATCATCTCTAATAATTTTCATAAAAATACATATTATTATATTATTATTTAAATATCATGCTAAATATTTTATTAGGTATCTTATGTTTTAAAGATTTTTGACATACACTCGTATATGACAGTGTCATCGTGAAAATAAAGGATCTTGTTAAATTCTAATATTTTTTTTATTTAATTTTTAGTTAGGATCAATAAAGTAGGTAGTAACACATATAAATTTTTATCTTTGTAACTAGTTTAAATATTGGGTGTCCTTGAAATTATTTTATTTTTTATTAGTATTTTAAGTTCGTTAATAATTAATTATTTTTTAAATTATTTATTATTTTATTCCTACAAGCCATCTTTGAATTATATGAAAGGTAGACTAACATTTTTATTTTAAATGAACTAGCTTATGATCTTCTATAAATCTAAGTTAAAAATTAATACTAACAATGAACTCAATCTTATATTCTATTTGCAAACTCATATTGGTAAATACACTAGGTCACCAAACTTCAAGTACGAATTTTAAGGATCTATATGCTCAAGTGAGTTTATCTAAGATTTAATATATCATATTTGTTAGTTTATTGTTAAGTATATCTTATAAGACGTCTAGTCATATTAATATTTTATAAATATATATATTTTTTATAATATCAACACTTTTATAAATAATTATATGTTTATAATATATATATTTTATCAAATCATATTTGATATTTTTAGAATTTTTATTTTTAATAATTTTTAAGTAAATATATACTATAAATACTTATTTATTCTTAAGTTATTTCGGTGTTGGGTTAGAGATAACCTACAATTTGGAGATAACCTTATGTTGTATATTTTAGTAGGATGGTCTTTATCTAAATTAACTTTTACTTCTTTTTTATAATATATATAAGTATTTTTAATTTTTTATAATTTATAGAGATTTTGAGGAGAGATTTATTTTATTAATTTTAAATTCATCTAGAGAAAAAAATAAAAATAAGTGTACTTTTGCAACAATTCAAGTCCGACTCATTACTTGCTTGAATTTGAAGTTGAGAAATTACATGTCCACAACCCAATAACTAAAAGGCTTGTCCAACAATTTTAATTTATATAATTATATTTTATTTAATGTCAAAATAAATATTTTAAAAAAATATAATGCATATCGTAGAAAATTTCAGAGAGCATATTGTGGAGAGTTGAGAAATAGAGGGAAAATATTACAGTTTGAGTGGGAAAAATTATAAACATTAATTTATTATATATATATATATATATTATACTAAAAAATAATATATATATTTTTTAATTTTTTGTTATTTTTATTCGGGCATAAGAAATAAGTCATTGAATTTTAATCTTATAGGTTGAACTTAAATCTAATAACAAATGTATTAGATATTATTTAATCTTTTTTCTATTAATCATTTAATACGTAACGAACTTGATAGTAATGTTTTTTGTTGTCTTGTTGGTTGACTTATTGAAACTTAATCCAATAACTAAGGGAACAACTTTATTGAAACTTATCCCATTTAATATAATATATTTAAACATGTTCATGGGATTCATGAGATTTTTTTTTAAGTGAGAATTTTGTTTTGGTGTAATAAGCACAATAATTAAAAAATAATTCCTTTTTTTTAAATAAAAAAAATGTACAAAAATCAAAAAATTTGTCTTGTCCTTGCAAGTTTTAATAAATTTTTAATTCGAAAGAGTTGTTTTCAAATTTGAAAATAACTTTTTAATTCTCAAAGTGATTTATTAAAACATGTCTCTTTCAAGTGTTATGATGAGATTCGAACCTAAGAACTATGTGCATTTAATTATGGTGCCAATCATCTAATTACTAGTAATAATTCATTTGTGAAGCGAATACACACACACACACAAACCTATTTTAATATATAAATATATATAAATATATAAACATGAATAAATATATATACATAAATATATACACATATATACTTATATACATATATACATAAATAAACATGAATAAGTATATATAAAGATATATACATATGTTTGCATATATTTTTTTATGATTAAATATTTATATATGTTTATATATTTATGTAAGTTTCTTTATATATATATATATATATATATATATATATATATATATATATTAGATTGAAAAATGATTTGTTGCTAGTAATTAAATAATTTGTGGCAAAGATTAAAATATTGATTTTTATGGATATATCAGCACTTGAATTTTACGGATATATCAGATATATCGAAGATATATTAGTGTGTATTTGTATATGAACATTAATTAAAGATAGATATATCAATTTTGATGGATATATCGATACTTAGAATTTAAAGATATTTTGAAGATATATTAGTGTATATTATCAGAAATTTTTATTGCTGGTTGGTGGTGCAATTAAATATGCATTGGTCATGAGCTTGACTTCCACTTTATCTCTTAAATGAGTTTTGTAATGGCAAATTGATTTGTGAATTGAAAAGTAGTTTGAATTAAAAAACTATTCTACATTAAAATTTATTTTAAACTTGTGAGGGAAAAATATACTTCATATATTTCAGTGTATAAAAATTTTATAATTTTTAATCTTAGCGTATTTTTTTTTAATTTTGAAAAAAAAATTAATTTTAGGTGTGCTGAATCACACTCTTTTTAAAATTTAGAATTGACAGGCATGTGTAGTGCAGTCGCTGTGCCTGTTGTCCACCACATGCTGTTCCACCTTCAAATATTCTCTATTTTCTGTGTGATGATGTGTGACAATTGCATTCGGATCCAGTTTTCTGCAATCATGCATAGAAATTATCCGTAATCCTGCACAATCCTTTTTTACAATCTCCCTCCTATAAAATATAATTACTTCATCTTCTTCTCATTGGATTCTAGGGTTTGTTAATCTTTCACTGTTACTATGTTGAAAGTAAAACAAAAAATATAGGAAGAAAAATAAACTCACTAAAAATGAAATAATTATAATCTCACACACTAATGAATTGAAAAACATGATGTATATAAATAAGGAAGAAATTATAGGGGCAACCTACATGTTGAGTGTCTTAATCATAAAGCAAAAAAAAAAAACAATAAAATGAAAGTGGGAAACTGCGACGCATGCCAACCCAACTCTAATTTGATAACCATTTGTGTCTGCTTCTATTAGAAATTTTTTCATGTCATTGGGAAGAAGGATCCATGCAGTGGATGAACATTTTCCATACTTCGAAGTTGCCATACTTGTTAAAATTCAAATATTCACTTATATGCTATTTTCTTTGTGGTTGTCTGAAATATTTTGATAGTTGCATTTAAAGAAGTGTTGTCTCAATGACAAAACTATCCCAATAGTAAAAAACACTAGTTGCCAAATTTTCAGATACAATGAGGATTGCATTTGGACTTTATTCATTTGGATTAAACTATTTTGTCAAGTTCGTGCTAAAACACTGGGTATATGATTATTATGTCACATCAATACAGAAATAATAAGTAAAATTTTGATGTTGCGCAAAAGTAGATAGCACATTGTACTTTGTCTGATGGGCTTAATTGATTGTTCATTTTTCTCATTGATATTGTGTTTGTTGTTGATGTAGGGATTTGTCAAAGAATCATTTCTCAGGCCATATACCAGCAAGTCTTGATTCTTCGAACCTGCAGCTTGTGTGAGTGGCATATATTGATGCCTGATATTGTTAGAAATACTATACATGTTTATATGATAATTTTGTGTATTGTTCAATTCCACAAGTTGTATACCAGACAGCCAAATGCTTACCATCAACAATCAAGTACTATGCACATATAAGTCATTATAAATTATTAGTGAAATTAGATGATCATTTTATATGCTTGTGGTTTCAAACATGTAAGTAGTGATTCTATTTTTTTTTTATTTTCTTTGAAATGATGCTCCTTGTTTTCATTGGCTAGCATGAAAAATTACAAAATTTTTGACATTGGTCATCTTTATGATCCTCATAAATATATTTATTACATCCAACTAACAAACCTATTACTTTTAAGAAGTATCTAAGGGTATTAGGAACTTGATATAATCCATTGACGTCATTAGTGCAAATGCATAATGATAATCAAATTTTATAAGTCTATGTGAATCCTTTTGTCATCAATTAGATTTTAACAAATCGATCTTCATATATGCATGGATTGTCCCACATGATATGAGATGGTGTAAACTGTGTATCTAAAGGAGACTTGTTCATTAATGCTATCAAGTGGAAACAACATACTAGCAGAAGAAAAAGGGATTATACAATAAGATACATGTAAAAATGTGTGTTGTGTTTACTTATGTTGTTTTGTTTGAAAAATGATTGAAAAATCAAGATTAACAGAATACTTTACAAAATTATTCTGTGCTAGTTATATTAATTATTGAATGAATTTGTTTTTATTTTGTTTTATTGACATTACTTCCATTTATGAAAATGGCTTAAAAATCAAGTTTTTGTAGTTTATGAATTTTGTAATTGAATAAATAAATCCAATTACATATTAAGATTGATTTTAACAGGTTAAAATCTTTAGTTTTCTGATTTTTGAATCAACACATTTTGCCAAACAAATAAAACCATGTTTTTTGAACAGAGGTCATATATATATATGTATATGTATATGTTCTTCCATTTATCAACCACAACAGCACAACAAGTAACATTGACATTTTAGGTGTAAAACCTAATTTGGTAAAAAATATATGAATTTTCATCTAGTTATCACATTAGCAGGATATTAATAGAATAAAACAATATTTTCGATCTTAGCTAAAGTGTTTTGATAGTGGCTATGTTAGCCACAATAGTAGCCAAAACATAATGAGATAAAGTAGATTTAATTGTCAATGGTGTTATCCAAGCACCATAATGTGTTATTCAATCATTAAGTTGAGGCAACAAGCGTAACTAGATGTGTAAAATATAGACTAGTCAAATGTGCCATGTTCTGCTGACACAACCTGAATTTTGGTGGCTTAGTTGGACCATTGTGCCATGCCATACATAGAGGTGTCAAATGGGCAGTGCATGCCGGCAAGACCCATTTTTTATTGGCCCAGTCAGACCATTGTGCCATGCTGAACATGGTGACCGGCCATGTAAGTGGAATCACAGTCATTGTAATTGTTCGTTATTTATCTCATAGTCACAACGGCAGATAAAAGTGATGTGTTTTGTTATTTATCTCATAGTCATTGTCATGGGTCATGTCCTATCGCTGTGTCTGTTGGCCCCACCACGTAAAAATTCAATATGCAGGGCATGTTAGGCTGCTTCTTGTCCTTAGTGACTGGTCATGCAAGTGGAATCTGGCTTATATTGCTAGTTTTTTTAAAAAATTCATCCTGTAACCTGATGGGGCATTATCCATGACCCGAGAGCTGCCTACCCTCGGTCTTGGGTCACCAAGCCGGTGGATTGTCCCACTGGGCCAGGCAAACGGGTTGTGCTTGACCTGGCACGATGCACAACTCGCACCATCCCAATGAACACCTCTAACATGAACAAGGATTATGATTTTCTCTATCAATCAGAATATGACACACCTCAATATATGCTGTTCTATTTTATTTTTTTTTAATTTCTTTCGGCACTTTACTTACTGCTTACTGTCGCTGCATGCACATCATTCCACACACTTCCACTGCATATGCTACTGCACATCCTTCCATGACTTACACCATGGCATATACTGCCACTGCAAAAACAACTGCATACATTGCCACAGCATACAGTACACACACCGCCACCTCATACTCCTTCCACTGCAAAAACTTGTGCTG
Source organism: Sapria himalayana (assembly GCA_029783825.1). NCBI lineage: Eukaryota > Viridiplantae > Streptophyta > Magnoliopsida > Malpighiales > Rafflesiaceae > Sapria > Sapria himalayana. The sequence goes on along the minus strand of JAREIK010002323.1, from coordinate 50,788 downwards.
CACCCTACACCCACACTTCAATGCTAACAGAAGCCGGTGTGTAAAGTGCATAGCAAGTGCATGCACTATAAAACAAGTGTACAAAGTAAGTGCATACACAACTTAAGTGTGTGTATGTACTGTTACAGAGACATGCCCCCTTGTTAGGGTTTACACAATAATACATTTGCACACACATATAGACACACACAAAACTACTCTCTCTCTCTCTCTCTCTCTTCATTATCTTAGGTTCATAGGCCCCTAGCTTAGATACCATGAAGAGAATATGCACAATCTTTGAAAAAATCAAATTAGCTCATGAAGAAATGTAGGAAACCCTATAATACACATTGATTGAGACAATTCATATGATGGGTGCTTCCATCTATTATGTAAAAATGACAAAAAAACAAAAAATATAAATCATCTTCACATTCATGTCATACTTAGTTGCTTTCTTGATCTTTTACAAAAAATGTATATGAATGTATAAATGTTTTTTTTTTCATTTACTTTGACATGTGAATAAATTAATAAACTGAGATTTCTTTTAGAGGTTGTGTTTTTTAATTTTATTGAATATGTAGATTTTTTTTGTTGGATTGATGTGAGGATACAAAAGAAATTGATAATTTTTTTTTTGTTTTTATTAATAATTAATCTTATTTTCTAAAAAGATTAAAAATTGATGTTCCCTTCTAAATTCTAATTATGTTTTGGAAATAAAAAGCAATGTTGTTACAATCTCAAAAAGTGAGTTAATGTGGATTTGATATTTGAATCATATAATATATATCATTCATTCGATGATATTTTATTATGATGGTTAGATTGTAAATATTTTGTTTTTAATTTTTATGAATTAGTGTTCTAATTAATCATAGAATGATCTGTAATAATTTTCTAATTATTATGTGTCCATATTTAAAATCATCATACATAAATTTTTGTTAAATTTTAAAAAAAGTTTAATTCTTTTTTAAATATTTGGTGGATAAAGTATTCATGCAATTAAATATTTGTATATATTAGTGTGTTATTATACTAAAATTTTAATTTTTTTTATCAGAAATTCAAAATTAAAAGTATTTAGGTGAAAATTAATATTGAGATGTATGATCACCTAAAAAATTTTTATGTTACAAGCATGTATTAGAGATTATATTTTGATGTGATAATAAATCTTTGTCCATGAGTGATAGACTTTTGATTTAAAATTCAAAATATATAGTATCTCTAATTTTCAGAGATACGTCTAGCATTATATTAATATCTCTTAGACCCTGGGCTAAGTAGGAGCACTGTGCACTAATTATAATCTTCATATATTGGTGCGAATATACCAACCATGCATTGCGCCTATTATATTGATATATTCATTATACTGATATGTCAATACCATATATTCATTCATTTGTATACAAATAGTTAGCTTGATTAATGCTTATGTTGAGAATGTATAGTTCAATAGTATTTTTCTATTAAGTATTTTTGTATGAGTTTTGTTAGTTTGGATGAATATATAAGTTTCAATTATATTATTTTTTAGGGATAGCATATCTCTTGTTCAAGATTCATCAGGTACAACTTTATTATTTTTTAGTGATAGCATATCTCTTGTTCAAGATTCATCAGGTACAACTTTATTATTTTTTAGTGGTATTAAGATTTCAGGCTTGAGATTCATTAGATATAGTTTCTCCAATTTTAGAGGTAAGTCTGAGATATTAATCTTTCTCAGCTCTGCCATTAAATAAGAGTGTTGTGCACTTGGTATGACCATATATTGTGGTGGGTATGTGTATTATACATTTTGTCTATTATATTGATATATCCATTATACTGACATTCATATTATATATTGATATATTTGTGTACAGATGATTTGTTTGATGAATGCTTTTATTGATAATGGATAATTCAATAGTATTTGCCTATTATGTATTTCTATATGTAGATTGTGTTATTTAAATGAATATATAAGTTTCTGTTACATTAATTCCCACTGTTCTACTATTCATAATCTCCATCTAGTTGTTTGTACATCTCGTTTGTAACAAATTCTGCAACTATTTGTATGTCAATCTTCAATTTAATTCGGCAACCATTTAAATATATATCTGGGCACTTATCTGATCTTTAGTTTTTCTAATTATTATGCTCATGCTATTATTTTGCGTGCACTCCTTGAAGAGAGTAATATATTATTGTACTTTCCATTGGTTATTATATTGCAAGCTCTTCTTTCTTTCCCTCTTATTTAAAATTATTCCTCATGATAAAATATATCCATTAACATCATTTTGTTGTCTGATGGCCACATACATCAGTCATTTTTTTACATTTATCATGTTATGTCTTCACACCTGCATGGCTCCCTAAAAATAGATTTTTATTCTGAGTTTTACAAATGGATACACTTTATATTTATTTTTCAAAATGAGAAAATTTCACTTTTCATTATCCTATCTCAGTCTCACCAATAAATCCATTAAAATGAGATTGCATACAATATACCAGTTATGCATATCTATGCATTAGTGTTGTCTTTTTTGTTCTCTTTGGTTACTTGTGTATCAATTGAAATAACCTTGCACATCATATTTCCTTCTTATGTATTTGATATCAGAAAACTCTATCAACCAGAATTTTTTTTTTTGTTTTCAGACTGCTAAATGATAACTTACTGGAAGGGAAAGTTTCAGAGAAACTTTGTTCAGTTGGTATGCATGGAGGGGTCATTGAGTAAGTGCCCCTATTGTTTGTTAATCATGGCTGTTTCATAAATAATTATTTATTGATGTCATGAATATTTGTGTTTTTGCAGTCTTTCAGGAAATAAAGGCTTGTGTGGTGTTTCTCCTTTACCGCAATGCTCTGTTCTATGGCAAGAAGGGCATCTATCCACCAATGGAAAAATAACAATAATCATTTCATGTCTAGCTATTATTCCTCTCATTCTTATGGGGCTTTATGTTGTGTTTGTTTGGAGAGGCAGAAATGATTATGACTTTGCTCCTTCGCATGATTTAATGTGTAAGTTAAGAATGTTATATATTTTCCTCCTTCCAATCTTGATGAACATTCATTTTAATGCTTCAAGTTTGTATTAAATATCGAGTCATTGGTATAGTAATTCACGTTCTAAATTTATAAATGATTTTTTTTTTCAGATGATAAAAATATGTGATGTAGCATGGTTGCAAGGGATACACAAAATATAATTAGAAATTAGATGAGTTATAAAAAAGAGAAGGTAAGCATATGAGAGATAAACAAGATGAGATTTGAAAGTTGTTGCAATTAATGAAATCATTTGCTCCAATTATAATTCATTAATTATGATTTTATTTGTTTTACTATTAATAAAATTGAATATGATATATTGGTATTAAATATATGAATTTAATATTATGTTTATTAAATTATAATGATATTTAACATGCAATGTGATTTGTTAGGCCATTGATTTATATTGAGTTTTAGTTTATTTTTTTTAATTTCTAATTACTTAATTTGTGGGCTATTTCAAATCATATATATATATATATATATATATATATATATATATATATATATGATTTTTGTTGTATTCAACCATAATTATTCAGTGATTTGGGTAGAAGAATATTTTTAGGGATAGCAATAAAACCCACATTTTGATGTTGTATTCGATGCATGGTTATTTGGGATGTAAAATGCACTGAGATACATAATTATTCGAAAGCCTTGAAGCATAATCAATCTAATATATATATATATATATATATATATATATATATATAATATTATATTATATAAAATATTATTTATAATTTATATATATATGAATTTATATGAATGTATATGTGTGTATATATACATACATACATACATACATACATGCATACACACACACACACACACGAACTAGTTATCCAAGCTTGTTCCAAGAACGAGCTGCCTTAACTCCATACAAGAATGAGTTTCTTGAGCTTGTTCCAATAATGAGATGCGGTAGCTCATGCTAGGAACAAGTAGTGACATCTTGTTCTACGAGGTGAGGCATACTTGGGCGTGAGGTGCACTTTTTTCTGGTGCCTCCAACTCTTTTTGGAAATGGTAATGCCTCGCCATAGGCAATGTGCCTTTTCCAGTGCTTAGTGGTTTCTATGCTTTAGGCGCATCCTAGGCACACCCCATTCACCTAAAATAACCATGGTCCAATGTGATTGTGATGGCACTAAACCATCCCTGACATAATATTGCATAATCTTTAGTTTTTAAAATTTTTGGAGTTGAAAAAATAGTCAATGTTTTAAGTTAATTTTCACCCTAATTTGATTGTCATGACATGAGGCACAACACGGATGGCACCGAACCATTACTAACATAAATGGGTTGGGTGGCTCAGACATGATATGAGGCCGATATGGTTCATTCTTGGCTGGACGTGCTGTTGGCTAGCCCACGACATGATACTACTCGACATGTTGGCTAATTCGGGCTAGTTTCACCCTGTCTGGCCAAACATGCTTGCCTGGTAATGACCTAGGCTAGCCTACAACAAACCTGGCTAGCCTGACTTGACTTAGGCTAGTCTGGATTGAATTGGGCTAGCCTGACCCGGCTAGCTCGACACAACCTTACATGACCTGGCCAAATTGTGTGCCAATGGGCCATACCAACTTGCTCATTTTTAGGGTTGTGTCATTATGGTACGACCTATTCGACACCTAATTACATATATATATGTTATTTCAGTTTTATTTCTCTTTTTTGTGCAAGTATTTATTGTGACGAGATAAAAAAGATGACTAGAAACAATGTGAAATTATTAAAGATAATTCAGTGAAAATTGAGACAAACATGTATTTTCTCTAGGCTACATTGTTCATGATTTAATTTTGGCTTAAGGATATGATTTATTGGAATAATAAACTCAGATTAAAATTGATAAATGGATGCAAATTGATGTACAACTAATATTGAATATATGGAAATTGATTGAACTTAGGTACTGAGTGTGTTTGATTCTTGTGACACTTGTAATATGATTTAAAACATGATCGTTTTGATATATCTTCAAAGATATTTTATTTATATGATATTATTATTGTGTTTTTAATGTGCATTTTAATTGATTGAGATATGATGAGTCACTATGTGATTTGGATATACACATGGGAGAAAATTGTTAGTATGATATTGGTATTAAAATATCCTATGACATTGAAAAGACTTGATTATGTTTGTAGTATTTTTTATATGTATTCATTATCAGAACAATATATTAGTTTGTAGACACATTCTTAAAAAAAAAATACTTGTCTATTAGAGAAATATCATAGAGTGACTTAGATGACTGTAGTTATACCTAGATCAAGTAGAATTGATATGATTTGTCAAGATAATGCCCTCTTTATCATATAATAGTTTTAAGGGGGTTAGAAGATATAACATATGTATATTGAGAGGCATTGATGCAATATTGATTTATTCAATTATTCTTCCTGTGAGAAGTTTGGATATTTTTGGAAATGTGTTGTTAATTATACTGAGTTATGATGAATTTTTCAAGATTCACAAGTTATACAACAGATTATTATAACTACTCAGGTAGCTTCTTCTATGACTTGCTTTTAAATTTTATTTGGTGTGCCACTAGCTCATGTACATTTATATCTATTATACTTTTTTCTCATTATATTATTTTAGACTATTAGGTAGTGGATTCATGGACTAATGCCTATGTTAAGGTAGCCATATTATTTTTATTTGAGTATAAAGTATTTGATATTAGTATGACCAAATGAATTGTTGTATGAGTGAAATGACATGATAATGTTAATATTGATCATTTTTTTTAAAGCAAGTTTTATATATCTTAAAATTTTATTATATTTTATTTTGTATAAGTTGTTTTATAAAGTAAAAAATTTGTGACATGGTTTTATTTTTTTATAATATAGAATCGACTGACCAGATAAATGACTTTCATGGGGCTTGAAGGAGACATTTTGTATTTGTTCTTTCGATATGATAATAATTCTTCTAGATGTCTTTTTATTATTGATTAATCTTATGATTCATTATTAATAAAAATATTATTTATCGGAGAAGCTAAAGATCTTAGAGTTGAGTATCAGATGAGTGATGTCTATTGATTATGAGGAATGATAATTAGAAAAAATACTAAAATTTCTTATTCGACACGTTAGGGGTTATTAAGAGTGATCAATTCCATATGATAATTCAGATGTTTATGGATCTTGTAAAATGATCATATATTATGATATGATATATATTTTTTATTTTTGTTATTAATTATAATCAATTTATATGGTTGTGAGAGCTTAAGAAAAAGGCATAATTTTTTTTATTTTGTGAAATTTTATCAAAGTATAAAAACAAAGTTTGAACGTAGTGTTAAATATTAAAAAGTGATAATATATCAAAATATAATTCTTATTAATTTTTTTTTGAGGAGTATGAGATGTTTTATCAGACATCATGTACTGTTATTTTGGTTCATAATGTGATAGTTAGAAGAAAAAATTAATATCTTATAGAGATGAATTAGGCCACCTTTATTTCTTACGAATATGTCTAGATATTTGTGTAGAAAAGTGGTATTAATTACTAACTAATTAATTATTTGTTATCTTTAATTCTATCAGATTATATTCTAATCAAGTTTATATATCCTAGAAATTGACTCTTTAATATTTACCTAAAATTTTTAGATTCTCTTATTTTGTTTATAATTTATTTGTAGGTAGGGAGGGGTTGGTTGCATGTACTATCAAATATACTTTTTATTGAGTATTCAATATCTTTAGACATTCTTGTAAACTCATTTTTCTTTCAAGTTGTTATTTCTCATGGAGGAGTAATAATATATCATAGTCATATACTTATATCAGATAAGACTTGTATTGTTGGTTTTGAGAAGAGTAGTGACATCTCATTTTAGGGTCATTTGTCTTGGACAATGGTCAAGTGTGAGTGTCTCATTGGATATTGGGATATGAGTTTTCACAAGAGAAGAAGATAAGAGTTGGGATGATTATAATTTAAAAGTATATCTTGTTGTATTTAGATCACAATTCTTTGATACAATAAGGATCACAGAACAAAATAGGTAAAGTTGAAGTTACAAGCCACTATGTAAGCATATACAGTGCTGTAGCCTAAGTGATGTAGAGCCCAAGTGCATCAAATAGAGGCCGAGACCCATTATCAACACACCCTAGATAAATATGTTTGTAATCCATTTTAGACGAGTCTTCTATTAGTTTAGTTGTTGAAGCTTGGAGTAATCACTTGGATCTTTCAATTGAATTATAGAAAGAACTAAATATATATTGAATGTTATAGATATTACATTTTCTTCTCAAATGATAGTAAACTTTTAGATATATCTTTATTATTGATTTATTTGTAATTCATTTTCGATTGAGATATCTTTTATTAGAAAAGTTAAAAATTTCAGAATCAAGCATCAAAGGAGTGATGCATATTGATTGTGAGGTATGCTTGTTAGTAAAATGTTTGAGTTTTCTATTAGGCAAATTATGAATGTACTTGAAAGAATTCATTCTATTTGATCTACTCATACATTTGAGGATCATGCTGGATGATTATATTTGTTGATTTAAGATATTTTATTATTATATTGATGATTATGCTCAATTTATATAGTCATCAAAGTTTAAAGAAATTTTTTAATTTTGTGATATTTTATAAAAAATATAAAAATTAGTTTGAATATTATATTAAAATATTGAGAATTAATAATATATTATAATATATCTCTTTAATTTTTTAATTTCTTTGAGAAATATGAGATGATTAACTAGATATTCTGTTAATTTTCAGCCTATTTTTTTAACCCACCTAAGTCATTGTCGGGTGATCATATATGATGATTTAAGATATTTTTTTTATAATTATACTTTATTTATATAGTTATTAGAGTTTAAGGAAATATCTCAATATTTTTTTTCCATTTTTATGATATTTTATAAAAAAAAATAATTTTAATTTGAATATGATATTAAAATTTTGAGACATAATAATGTATTATAATATATTTTTCATTAATTTTTTTATTTCTTTGAGAAATATGAGATGATTCATTTGACATTTTATAGTTTTTAGGCTTTTTTTTTTAGTTCCACCCAAGCTATCGTGTCGTGCTAGGCACCACATATTTTTAGCAAGGGTCATGCCGTGGATGCATGATCCTAAAAAATGGCAGCCCAAAATGGCTTGTTGGCGTGCTAGCTTTTTAGGTCATGCTGGATCATACTAGGCTGGGTTAGGAAAAGCCAAAACTAAGATATCTGCTCATTAGGCATGCTTCGAATTGAGTCTAGTCTGTTTCATTCAAGACTAACTCAGGTTTGTTCAAGGTTAGAGGTATCCAACGGGTTGTGTCGTCCCGGCATGATTGAATTTTTTTAGGCTCATTTAGGTCAGCATGTCGTGTTGGACACACATGAATTTGGTACAAATTGACAAAATTATAGTTTTAAATTTTGCCATTGTCATTTTCATGTATGTTATTGTCTACTCCACTTGTGGTTTGTTAACTATATTTTGAAGATCAATTCTTTAATCTTTCTAATTCATCATAAATATATTCATCATATTTGAAATTATATTCATAATCATAAAAATAATACATTCTAGTTCAATAGTAGGTGTCAAAGGAATCAATAGATCATATGTCATCTTAGATAGTATAATAAATATTAATTCATATGATTTTTATTAATTTAATTTATTAAAATTATTTGTTATTGTGGAACAATAAGGAACAATAATTGATATTTAAGTATCTTGATAAGTTGTTCTTATTCGATGACCTCTCTATCATTTGATTTTAGTTAATTGAATAAAAAAATTATTATTTCTGAATATGTTGTCAATTTTCATCTTTGAGGGCTCACTAAAATTACAAACATAATTGTAATATTTTATATAAGTGATCAAGTTTTTTTATAAATCTTATTATTTGGTTCTTATGGTTATTTTTAATGTAGATATGCATCTAATACTATTTTTTGTCCTTTGCCTTAAATCATATTATTTATATAGACAACAAACACATTAATTAATGAAATAGAGCACTAAAATTATAAATATTTTTTTAATCTCAATAATCTTGTCATTAAAATATGAGTATTCTCCACATTTGTTAAATATATTTTTTATATTGTATATGTATATAGGTATAATGTATATGAGAATAAATATCGATAAACACATGTTAGTTGTATTATATAGATTTTTTATAAATATTTAAAATAAAGTGTTAGATTATTGATTTAATTATTATCAATTGATTTAATTATTTACATATTCACATATCATATATAGAGGTATCAAGTGGGCTGGGTAGCCTGGGCCTGGCACGAGACACAACCCAAATGAGTAATGCTTAGCCCGACACGGCATGGTTTATAATTATTTCTGGGCTCGTGTCATGCTTTGCCAGGCCATGGAGTTATAGGCAATATCAGGTACGACTCGGTTGCCTAGCTATAAGGCACGGTCCAATGGTACTACTCGACATAGCGTGTCTGTGCCTAGGTACTTGGCCCGGGTATAGGGCTTTGGGCATTGGGCTCCTGTGACTCGTTGGTCATCTGGTTTGGCTTGTGCCTTTGGCTCTGCTCTCGCTCGATTCTAGATTCTTCTGGAACTATTGAACCAAACTGATCCAGCGGACAAAAAAAATTAAACCGAGATGTATTTAGCCATTGGATGCACCCCCATCGGCTAGGGAAAAAATATTTTATGGCTGTTGGGTTTATGCCCCAAAAAATTGATTAAAAATTTTAAAAAATTTTAAAAAATGATTTTTTTTAAATTATATATATATATATATATGTATATATATTCTCTTCTCAATATCACACCTCATATTCTTTCTCTTTTCCTTGAATTTGAAATCTCTAATTTTAAGACTAATTTCTATCATCGACCCTTTTTCATTTGGGTGTTTGCCTTTTGGAACTCGGTTGCGGATTACTAACATTAGATATTGGCTTCGACAATTGGGAATCAACATTCCATAAATAACTAAATGTCAAATGGGTATTACTTTTTAAATTTTATTTAGTTTTTTTTATTTTTATTTTTATTAATAATTTAATAACAAATATTATTTAATGTTAAAAATAGAATTTAGAATATAATTAATAAATTAATAAAAATTTAAAATGACAATTAGTAAATTTAATGATAATAATGAGATTAATAATAATATAAACATAGATAATTTTAATATTAATAATAAAAATCCTATGGAAAGGTTTGAGACCAGAGCCGTCGAAACCTTGTTTTTTCCATGGTCAAAATTCAAAAATCTAAAAAAAACAAAGAGAAAATCTGCAATTTGGATTTACTTTAACATTATACAAAATAAACATGTTTGGATGTTGAAGAAGAATCAGTACAATGTAAATATTATAAAAAAAATTAACTTATAGGAGTACATGTGTGACTCGGAACCCAAAGAGCTATGCCAAACAATATATCAAAAAAATATGGTGCATTAGATTTTAGACAAACTCAATTGAGTGGTGAAGTCTTTGAGATTATATTTAGTTCAACATCTATGTTGACCTCCTTAATATATTGCAATGAGTTAGGGAGGAAAGCTATGATCAAATTGATCACTATGATAGGTCTTCTGATTAGATATTTGAAGGATCTAAGGGAATATAGTATTATACAGACTTATTTGTAGTCTGTATATCATAAAATTCTTAGGTTCATATGTAGGAATAACATATTAAATTATTATAAGTTAGAAAAATAAATAACTGATAAATTTAGAAAATATAATGGTGTGGTGTTCATGACGTCTGATATCTAGACTAGTCATTGATAATGTTTTTTTTACATGCCTCACAGTTTTCTATATAAATTCTAAATATAAACTAAATATAAAGATATTAAGATTTTCAGAGTTTTTCCATCCTAAAATTTTTTCTAATGATGGCTTGCCTATATATAAGTGAATGATAATAATCCTTAAAAAATATAATATATAAAATAAATTATATAGTATCACATTTGATAATGTATCTAATAATAAATTAGTCATTAACATGTTTATTAGGATCATTATATATGAAACATTAAGATAATTTTTTTATGTTATATGCATATTTTATATTATTAATCTCATAGCATAAGCGAGGATGATAATTATTTTTCTCGTTTTAAAAAAAATTTATAATTCACTAAAATATCTTTGGATGCCTAGCATATAACATGAATTTAATAGTCTCTGTTTGTCTATGGATTTAAAGAAAAAAGTGCAAACGAATATGAGATACCGTTGAAATTATATTTATTTGATATTAGAGTTATGTATTAAATACGAGTACTTAACATTTGACTATATCAAAAGTAAAATTGATGAATATATTGTTGATGACACTGACTAAGATATAAATATTTAATTTATGACACAACTAATATGTGTTCGTTAGTTTATACTCACACGACTTGCATTTCACTTAAATGTATATGTAATATTAGTAGCATGTTTAGGAAATTTAAAGATGAGATGATATTTAGTGACATGACTTTTGAGATAAAAATCAAGTACTTAAAATATTGATTCACTATTCTATTTTTTTATTATCTGCCTACCTGCATAAATCCTAGGATTAAAGTGAAATGAGTGGAGAATATTTTAATATATGTATTCTCGTGCATGAACTAAGAATATCGATTTTAAGAATTTATCCATGAGAAATTGACTGAGTTATTTGTATACTATGATACTAAATATGATGGTGCTGGTAGTTATGCTTTGAGTATGGATATGAATATTATATTCGGATGTGTCTTTTTCATACAATTAGTCAGGAGGAAATAACATGGTGGACCGTCAAATAAGTGTGAGCTATTTTGATATTTAGATATCGATTACTATTCAATCTTATCACATAATGATAATAAATACTTTAATATTTTATAATATTAGAAATTATATGAGTCTACCTATTCTATATTGTCTAAGATTACACGAGATTTACAGATTCATTTGGTGTCGAGCGTAACATTGGAGTTTATTTTTGTTGTTGTAGTTAATATGATTTTAGATATGAGATTGAGATTGTAATTAAATATTGTTGAGGTACTAGCATATATGAAGGATTGAAATGTTTTTAGGTTGAACATCAATATTCAAGATAATGCTGGAATAAGAGTAGAGGAGTTGTTGACAGATGATGACTTGCAAAATTTTGAGGTTGAGCCCATTTATTGATGTCACATGATGCTTATGCGATAATGATTAGTTGTATACTCATGTTGACATTGAGATTGAACTTTTGAGATAGTTGAGCTTGTTGGATTAATATTATTATGATTGAGATTGATATTTATAGTTTATTTTATGTTGCTATTATGATTTATAAGTTATGCTTATGGTTTTGTATTATTTTATATATTTTTGGATTGAATGATAAATAAATAATTGATGTGTTTTTTTGATATTTTTTGTTATTTATGTGAATTTAATAAATAATATAATATGATATTGCACTCACAATTCACAAATGAAAACTTAAAATATGAAATTTATAAAAAAAAATTTTGATAGTTAATCCATAATTACGTGAATGAGATAGTCAGTCGAGTCATCAGTGAGATTATGCAAGTCGGTCTCAAACTTGAACTCGAAGTCCTAGCATTCTATGACTTGGATATGCTAGGTCCTAGGCTAAGGAGCTACGCTAGAAAATTGGGCTTGGTTTGGCATGCCCTGCCACGACTCGGCCCAAATCTTGCCAGACTTGGGCTGGTGGGCCGTGCCTTTTCAGCCAAATTGAGTCATGCCGTGCCAAACACAACATTCTGGATTGATTGGACCATCAAAAATTAGGGTATGCCGGCATGGTATAACCCGTTTGACACCTCTTCATATATTGATATTCAACACATAATTCAATTTTAGATGTGTAGAATTCTAATATTATGTAATATCTAGTTGAAAATTTTTTGTGACCTAATAACTTATATAATTTGTAAAACTTTTATAATCTATTATGGTTTCTAATATATTTTATATATTATGTATTTATTCTAATAAGCGATAAATAATTTGTAAGTCACCTTGTATTATTAGGTTTCTTATGTGATATATATTTCTAACATGAAAAATCTCAATAAGCAATCATCTCTAATGATTGTCATAAAAATATTTAAAACTATATCATTATTTGAAGTATTATTAAATATAATGTTAAATATATTTTGTATTTCATATTCTTTAAAAATTCTTAATAGATACTCATATGTTATGATCATCACGAGGATGATTATTTTTTTATTGTTTGGGAACATTTGACTTATGGGCTGCCCCAACTATATTGTAGGCTACCCCAAACTATATTGTGGGCTTGTGTAATAATTAATTTTATATTATTTTATTTATTTGTTATTGTTTGGGAGTATTTGACATATGGATTGCTTCAAATAATTTATAAATAGTTTATGTTGTATTTGGACTTAATTTTCATTTTAATAGAAATTTAGTTTTGTTTGTCTTTTCTTTTTTTGTTTGGTTCAAACTAAAGCTTTTTGATAGTGATGTTTAAAACTTACATAAATTATAATTTTTTATAATTTATTAGATATCTTAATATTTGTAATAAAATTTTGAATTTTGATGAGACATTATTTTTAAATAATCTTTTACTATTATATTTATTATATGACCCATACAACTAATATGAAATAGTTTTAGTTTTAGGATTTTATTAAATAGTTCTAATGAATAAAGTTACAACGATACAATATTTGTAATATTATTAAATACTATACTATATATTCTATTTTATATTTCATATTAAAATATCATGTAAGTCATGATTATCATAAAGTAATAAGATTTCATGAAATATTACTATTTTTTTTATAAAATGTTTTAGTTTGAATTTATATGGTGGGTGTGACACATGCAAAAAGAATGCATCACGAATTGTGTATATGCTGATGTAATTGATCCACTCTATTATATTTTCAAGATCATCAATTATTATATATTTATGATTTTTATAATATTTTATAGTATTAGTTTCTCAATTCGACCTATCATTCCTATAATTATGTGATCTATATGTGTTTTTGTGTATAATGAATTACTTAATAATTTTTTATCAATTTAAATGAAAGACTTATATTAGTAACTATCATAGTGATTTATCCTCTTTCATATTCATGATTGTAAGAGAATGTGGTTAGTGAACATAAAATATATCTAATTCAATATTCCAATGACTAAGTTGGATTTGCTTTGTGTTAAATGTACTATGTTTTTTAATATACTATTTTGCATATCTCATAACATTTTTAGTTGTACTACTAATTTTGTAACTATAATTTTTTTTATTCTATATACATCGTGTTTAATTTTTTATAATTTGTTTCCATTTATATTAAAGTAGGTCAAAACTATAAAGGTTTAAATATGAATATTGTGTTTTATGTGCATGAATAAACTTATGATTATGAGAAAAAATAGTTTCATACTTTTTGGTTATATTATTATCTAAATAAAAAATTATATACGATATTAACTTTAGTATATAATTCTAAAAAAGAGTAGTTTATAAAACTAAATTTAATTGAACTCAAAATCATAATTTTATTTTTTTTGCAGAATTGGTTGTCATTACCTATTATTGATTAAAAAAATTAAACTATTTGTGTAGGAAAATATAAAATGAAATATTTATGTTAAAATTTTAATTATTGTGTTTTATTGTACTTTTGATGTGAGTATATATTCATTGAGTTATCCTAATCACTTTTATATATTTTATAAGAGTATTCGATGTATTATTTTTATCAAAATATTATTTATATTTATATTTTTATCAACCTATGAAAAATTTAACTCTACCTTTATGAATAGATTGGTTGTGCACAATATGTGATATTGAAAAATAGAGGTGCATAGTGGTTGCAATAGCTTTGTGTGGATGTAATAGGTGTGTATGGTGTTAGCATCATAGGTGTTTGTGGTTGATGGTAGCATGCTTTCATGACAATAGGTGTGTGGTGGCAACATGAAATGACTCATAGTGGCACATAGTTGCGCGTGATGCTATTTTGGGCTGACACCCTAAGTAGGCACGACTATTCTCAATAATCTTTCAGGCTGTGTTATGCTGATGCAAATTTGGTACACATGTCAGAGCTCATGACCTGACATTATCTGAGTCGTGACTCCATGTTTTCCAATGCCTATTCTAGGCAAGAGTTTGGTCATGTCAGGTCATGACTAGATGTCGTGTTGTGGCCTGCCTGATCCATAAATATGAATTAATCTGGTCATGCCAGGTCCTGAGTTTGGCCATGGTTCATAATTGAGTATTTATTTTTTTCTCACTACTTTTTAGTGTGCCAATTAGATATCGAAATATATAGTTTCTAATCTAAATTTTTACAAGTGGTCAACATACATAAATGTGAATTATTTCATTCTTAGAGAAAAGATTCAAGAAAAAATGTATCGATACATGATCTCTATTTATTATTATTTATTTTAAGTTTAATGTTGTAGATTTTTATGCATCAGCTTGTTGAGAGATGATATTGTGGTTGATAACTTTTATAATTATTTTATTCTTTGTTTTGTTTTATTGTATTATTAGATAGCCCCCATCTTGTGGGATGTCCTAATCCATGTAACCCATTATATAAGTATCTATATTGCACATATTTTTGATTTCAGATTTATGGAGTTTATTCATTATTTGTACATATTTTTTTTAATATTTTTTTTAAATTATTTAATATTATAAAATTTTAAAAGAAAGAAAATTTAGAAAATAAATTTGGAGTGTAGCATGTTAATAGTTGACTTTGAGAAACAAAGACAAGTAGATAAAGAAAATTAAGTTAAGAGGAAAAAAACAAATTTTTGGAAAAAAATTATTTTAAAAAATAAAGTTCTTTCTAGTTAAATTATGTTTTGGTGCATTCACCAAAAAGTATTTATAAAAGTTCCTGATTTTTTAATAGTTAAAAAAAAAACTCAAATCATAAAATATTTATATTTAGGTGTTCTCAAAATTGAAAAATTGATTTTTAGCCATGCTGACACAAGCAACTTTTCTATATTCTTTCATTTGGAAAATATGGTGCTTTTCAAATAGAAAATTCTTGTTTTCATTTTGAAAATTCTTGTTTTGAGCCATGGTGTTTTCAATTTAATTATATATATATATATATATATATATATATATATATATATATTCATTCATTTATATGTTTATACAAATCATTATAGTATGTGTGCGTGCGTGTATGTATATAATCTATAATATATATATATATGTATGTGTGTGTGTATATATATATATATATATTCTTATATATATGTTATATGTGTGTATATTTATAAGTTTATGATTATATATAGATATATGTTTAATTATAAGTATATATAGATATATGTGCATATATATATATATATATGTATATGTCTAAACATATATGTATAAAAGTATATATTTATATATAAATTTATAAATATTCACATATTTATATACGCATATAAACCAATATAGCACATACATATAAACATATTTATAAAAATTTCAGTGTGTGTGTGTGTGTGTATAAGTTTAAAATTTAAAAAAGAATGAAACTACTTTTTGAATTTGAAAACGTATGTTTTTTATTTTTTTTAAAATTGATGGTGTTACATAAATATTAAAATTGAGTGTACTATTTTGTAAATATTTTATGTTTTAGTTTATATTTTCCTAAATATTAAAATTTGGGGCATTTTTTTTTGCAAATTTTTTTTTGGGTGGGTGTACCAAAATATAATTTATTATTTTTTTATCTTGGATTGAATAAAAATCAGCCAACCATAGGATTCTTTTCATAATTGTTAGTTGAATGGGAGTATTGGCGCAATGACTGGAATAATTATTGCATCAAATTTTTATTAATTATTTAAATTATTTGATGACCTGCTATCATCAATTAACAAAAAAAATGTATCGTGAATCTTGCATGTCGAATTTTGGTAGAATGTTCAACATGATCCGACCCACAAGCATCTTTTGAAAATTGTTTTGGCAAGTTATCTCACATGCCAGAATTTGTTAACGGTTTCTATCTGATCCGGACTAGACATGATATTAACACAATTTTTTGTGCGGGCTAAATTTGTCATGGATGTGCTAATGATTTAGGCTGTTATCTGCCTCATGGTATTGCTGCATGTGGGTAGACCTTGGCTCAACACATCCTGCACAAATGGGCCATGTTGACCTGTACATGTTCCATTCACAACTTTGTCTATTTTGAACATGGTTTTTAAAGGGTCATGCCATGGGCTTGGTCGCATGCTCGACCAATTTTCCACATTTTATATAGATTCCAAGTAAAATTTCTCATTTATCATCATGATATGAGAGTGAAGTACATTCAGAAACTTCTATGTAGTCTGGACTACATAGAGAGTCATATTTTTTTGGAAATATTACTATATTTATATTTAAGTATAGTCGGGAGATCTCTCTCTTCTAACTGAAGGCAAAGTCAGTGGTAGATATTTCTTAAAAAATATTTTGTACAACTTTTATATGAGATAAATATTTGAATTATTTTAATTAAATATCTATTTTTATTTTATTTTAGTACATTAGGATGTATAAACACATTATGTTTAATTCTATGAACTCATGGTTAATATATCAAGTGTTAAAACTATCAAATATATATTATATGATTTTTAAATTTTTATTTAATTAATTTTTTATTCTTTTATGGAATGATTAAGCAATATAAAAATATGTTATCTAAAATGAAAGATAACTAACCAATTGAAATGCAAATAATCATTGATAAAAGTAATACATTATTACTTAATTCTATTTTGAGTCTTATCTCTATTAGGCCCTCTTACATATGTACATATTAAATCAAATGAGTTCATTCATAGAGGTGTCAAGCGGGCCGGGCCGGCCCGACCGGCACGTCACGATTTTGTTGTGTCTGGGCTGGCCCTGCATGGAAATTTTTCGTGCCCGTGCCCTTGCCGGCCCCGTCCATGGCACCAATCATGCCGTGCCGTGTCGAGACCAATCGAGCCTAGTGTCGTGCCCGGCCCGGCACGGTACCATGACCCGTGGGCACTATACCTTGGCACGAGCCGAGAAACCACCTCAGTGGCAGAAGTTGAGCCCGATAGGTGAGGCTCGTCCGACAGAAGTTGAAAAAGAATTGCGTGGTGCGGCACCGCGGCGGTGTGCTGCCGAAATGGTGAAACACTAATTTTTTTAAATTAGGGTTTCGACTCTACCGGGCCGAACCCACCGGATTCGTGCCGTGGGTCCTTGCTGGGCTGACATTTACAGAACCATGCTGGGCCAGCCACGGCACGGTATGGTAATAAGTGCCGTGCCTGGCCCAACATGGAAGCACGATTGGGCCGGCTAAAAATGGGCCGTCCGGCCCAACACGTTATGTTTAACACCTCTATTCAATCACATAAATCTAATAAAGCAGATATGAAGCTTTAATATGTTTTCACAACTAATATGTTTTATTCTTAAGTGTAATGATATCTTTAACACTAGGATTCAATATTCTTAATATTTTCTAAGATTTTTAATTAAGTTAAAAATGCAGATGCAATATAACTCATTAACTTTCAATTCAAGCACTTAGATGAAATAATTTATCATAAAAGAAAGAACACGGGGTTAACATTGGCTAGTTTAAAATTTTTTTTTTTCAAAGTATTCCATTCTTATATGACACTGAAAAATTAATAAAATCAAAATAATGAAAAATTATTTTGAAAAGAAATATCATAGAAAGAAGGCTAATAGGCTTATCAAAAATAAAAAAAAATATATGAAAAAAATAAAATGTTAAGTTAAATATTACTATAATTATTTTGATGATTTGTTATTGATAATTATCCATGGAATATGAATGAAATATAATAAATAAGAAGGTATTATCTATTATGTGAATATTGATTCATAAGTTTATAATGCAAAAATATGAAGTGAGAAGATAAGTCAAAAAATATAATACATGGACATGAGGTGTCTGCTTGCAAGTGTCATGTTGGTAGAACTCTGATGTAATCTTTTGATGATTTCGGTATTTAACTCTTCCTATATTTTATAGTATTTTTAATATTTTTGGAAATAGTTGATATTTTCTTTGATGTCATTTCCTTTAAGAATGTGTATTATAAGAATAATCTCATGTGTTTACATATTGCTATCATATCATTGCTTCCTTGATTGACACTAACATTGAATTGATATTTTTTTTAATATCATGTGGAAGTCCCATGCCACATTGGGCTCAAAGTAAACTACATGTGCCCTGGGGAAGCCAGATTTTTTTTCCCCACTCCCAGTGATAGGGGATAGTTGGTGGGGATCGAACTTGCAACACTCATGTTGCACATTCAGTACCCCACCATCCAGACTACTAACTATATTATAAATAATTATTACTTATAAAAAAAAACTATATTATAAATAATATTGGATTGATGTTACACATAAATATTAATACTACACACAAATATTAATATTAATAGTGAGTTAGTGTCACACACTGTACTGATAATTTGTTGCAGATAATTCTGTCTTTTTTTTTATTTTTCTTTTTTTTTTTTTGATTCGATTGTTACTTGAATGGAATTACTTTGTGCACTATGCACAACATATTCCATCACACACAACACTCATTATTTGCTGGGGATGGATGTAAATTAGGGAATACAGATGATTGATAGGAGATTTGAGATGCACAACTCTGGCACACTCACTCAACTGCACACCATATGCATACCATCAGATACTTTCATTGTATTCTTGTGCACAATACACTATCACATGTTTTGTGTGACACTGCTCAACACACACACACACTTGTAGATTTATGTTTATTTTAAGAAATATTGTATCAAATGAAATATAAATTTATGTTTATTTTAACAAGTTACATAATATGTGTGTTATTTATAATTCTTTTTCTTGCATGTAAAAGTGAAGTTGTGAAACTCATATCTGTTTTTGTTTTTCTCCAAAACTCCCCAGCTCTGATTTTACATTGTTTGTTGGATGTTGCAGTTGGAGTGTGAACTCCACCACTTCTAAATTTCCAGTCATCCCACCTCTACACTTCCAAAACTTAAATTAAAATGAGGAATTCTTGGGAATAACGGCAATAGTAAAGTTCCTCACAAGCTATCAATTGAAATTGCATTGCGGGTGCTTGATTTATATTAAAAGTATTTTCAAATTGGTTATTGATGATTGATGAGTGACTAATTTGAAAATAAAAATCTAATATACATAAACATATATTACGAGATCATATTCTATGAGAGTAGATATATAGTCTACTTTACTCTGTTAGATCGTTGCAAAGAGTATTTCGGATAAAATCAGAATTAAATTGTCTAGAAAAATATGATTTCATGATTGATTATCTAAGAGCTTGTGCACACTTATTCAAAAATTTAGAAGAAAAAAATTTGAGCATGTGTACAATAAGGACAAGTAAACACATAGAAGTAATCTTTTGAATTTAAGTGTATTACACTTTAATAAAAAGATAAATTAAATATTATAGCACCCAATTATTTTTTAAGGATTATTATTGACTATAATAATATTTAAGAAAAAAGAAATGAATGTAATAATAAAGAAGTATAAGACTAATTTTTGAATTCAATAAATTTTATTACTATTTTTAGTAAATTATAATAATTTTAAAGTTTATATTATAGTTAACAAAGAAAAAAATTTGTTTGATGTCAAATATCATTAAAATCCAATATACCTATTATTAGATTTATATTTTTGATTTTATTAGAGGTTTCAAATGGGTCATGCTGTGTTGGCACGACTTGTTTCAATGTGGTTCTATCATGCCATTGTGCCTTATCAGGCACGATATGGTTTCTGTTTCATGCTATATCAGACGCGACACAAGAAGGATTACCACTAACACTGCATATGCACCTTAATTCAATACAAGTGATAAGAGTGTACACATGCATATACATGTTCATTGTGTCAAATTTTTTTTTGAAATTTCATAATAAAAAGTTCTATACTCTAGTTTGAATTATCAATAAAAAGTTTCACTTTTACTATTGATACAACCTGATATCATATATTATAATCAAACATATGCCTCTAACATTAATTATATATAATTTTAATAGTATCTCATATTTATTTGTAAATTTTTTAAAAACTCGTAGAACTATATAAACTATTGAAATCAACTGCCATGACACTAAATGCTTGGTAGTTATCATACTTGCTAAATATATTACTAATATCACACACGCATCTTAGTGTAATGTAAGTGGTGAGAGTGCACAAACAAATACATGTTTGTCGTGTTATTAAAAATTTTTAAAAATTTCATAATAAAAATTTCTGCATCCTAGTCTAAATTATCAATAAAAAGTTAATTAATTTTATTATTGATGTAGTATGATATCATATGTTAGTATTCAATACATGATTCTAACATAAGATATGTGTAATTTTAATGATATCTTATATCAATATGAAATCTTTTTTAAAGCTTAGACAAATATATGCTATCAAACTCAATAATCATGATACTAAATATATGGTGGTCTCTTTACTTGCTAAATATATTACTAATATTATATATGCATCTTAGTGCAATGTAAGTGGTGAGAATGCACACAAATGAATGCATGTTATTCGTGTCATTATAAATTTTTAAAAATTTCATAATAAAAATTTTTGTATCCTAGTCTGAATCATCAAAAAAGAGTTAAATACTTTTATTATTGATGTAGTATGATATCATATGTTAGTATCTAATATATGATTCTAACATAAAATATGTGTAATTTTAATTTTAATAGTATTTCATATCTATATGAAATCTTTTTTAAAGCTCTAGATAAATATAGAATATCAAATTTAATAGTCATGACGCTAAATGTATGGTGGTCTCTGTACTTCCTGGATATATTACTAATATTGTATGTGCGTCTTAGTGCAATGCAAGTGGTGAAAGTGCACACAAATAAATACATGTTTGTCATGACATTATAAATTTTTTAAAAATTTCATAATAAAATTTTTTGTATCATAGTCTGAATCATTAATAAAAAGTTAATTATCTTTATTATTGATGTAATTTGATATCATATGTTAGTATTCAATACATGATTCTAACATAAGATACGTGTAATTTTAATGATATCTCATATTCTTTTGAATTTTTTTTAAAGCTCATAGATAAATATAAACTATCAAACTCAACAATCATGAAACTAAATGCATGGTGGTCACTGTATTTGCTAAATATGCTACTAATATTGTACATAGAGGTGTCAAACGGGCCGGGCCGGCCCGGCCCAGCACGAGGCACGGCACGGTTCGGTCGTGCCTGGGCCGGCCAGGCACGATAAAAAAACGTGCCCGGGCCCGTGCCGGGCCCGGGCGAACAAACCACGTGCCGGGCCGTGCCGGCACGGCACGCCGGCCCGCGTGCCTGCGTCGTGAGTCGCGACTCACGACTCACGACTCACGGTCACGACTCACTGAGTCGTGACTCGTGACCCAACCGGGCCCCGCCCCCGGTAAAAAGACCGCGGGTCGGGTCCAAACAGACCCGACCCGACCTGCCCCGCCTGCCTTGCCTTGCCGTGCGCCCGTGCCCGAATTTAAAAAACCGTGCCGTGCCGGGCACGGCACGGTAGCACGGCTGGGCACGTGAAAAACGGGCCGTGCCGTGCTGGGCCGGCCCGTTTGACACCTCTAATTGTACATGCATCTTAGTGCAATATAAGTAGTGAGAGTATACATAGATAATTACATGTTTGTTGAGTCATTAAAAATTTTCAAAATTTTCATAATAAAAATTATTGTATCCTATTTTGAATTATCAATAAAAAAGTTAACCACTTTAATTATTGTAGTTTGATGTTATATTTTGGTATTTAACAATGATTCTAACATAAGATAAGTATAATTTTAATAGTGTTTTATATCTGTTTTGAATTTTTTATTTAAAGCTCAGAGACAAATATAGACTATTGAATTTTTATTGTCTGCTAGACTTAATGAATTTTTATAAATTTTTTATTTTATCTAATATGGAAGAAACTACTTGTATTATAACTCATGCTATCAGATAAATAATATAACAAATGCACTCAACTTGAAAAATTTTATCAAATAACTCATATATAATCGTTCTAATAAACATATTAATAGCTATTTTATTTATTAGATATATTATTGAAAATAATACTAATTATTTTATTTTGAATATCATATTTTTAAATATGTTATAAATATTGTATATACATAGTGGTATCTTTACTTGTTTAATATATTATTAATATTGTATATGTATTTTAGTGCAATGTAAGTGGTATGTGTGCACATAGATAAATACATGTTTGTTGTCATAAAAAAATTTTAAAATTTTTATAATAAATTTTTTTGTATCTTAGTCTAAATTATCAATAAAAAATTCATCATTTTTATTATTGATGTAGTATAATATCATATGTTGGTATCCAACACATAATTTCAACATAAGATATATGTAATTTTAATAGTTTTTCATATCTATTTGAAAATTTTTTTAAAGCTCAAACAAATATAGATTGGTGAACTCTTATTGTATGTGAGACATCCTAATGAAATTTTTATAAATTTCTTATTTTATCTAATATGAAAGAAACTAATTTTATTATCACTTATGTTAATAGGTTAATAATATGACACATGACAAAACTTAAAAAATTTTATTAAATGACTTATATCTAATGCTCTAATAAATATACTAATAGTTTCTTTATTTTTAGATATTATCGAAAGTAATAATAATTATTTTATTTTGAATATCATATTTTTAAATATGCTACTAATATTGTATATGCATAGTAATTTTTATACTTGCTAAATATGCTATTAATATTGTATATGTATTTTAGTGTAATGCAAGTGGTGAGAGTATATACAAACAAATACATGTTTGTTGTATTATAAAATATATTCAATAATTTCATAATAAATATTTTTGTATCATAGTCTGAATCATCAATAAAAAAATTATTATTTTTATTATTGATGTAGTCTGATATCATATGTTGGTATCCAACACATGACTTTAATATAAGATATGTTTAATTTTAACGATGTTTCATATTTGTTTGAAACTTTTTAAAGCTCGTAGACAAATTTAGACTGCTGAACTTTTATTGTTTGCTAGTCATACTAATAAATTTTTATAAATTTTTTTATTTTATCTAATATGAAAGAAACTACTTTCATTATTACCTATGCTATTAGGTTAATAATATAATATATGTATTCATCTTGAAATATTTCATCAAAGGCTCATATCTAATGGTTCTAATAAACCTAATAATAGTTGATTCATTATTAGAGATATTATTGAAAGTATTACTAATTATTTTATTTTGAATTTATATTTCTTAAAGGTTTGTGTCGTATACTCATGTTTGGATTGATCATCAATTCATCATGGGGGTAGAAAAATGTAAGAAATTTTAAAATGTTTTATTAATTTTTTATTTTAAATCTATGTAGTTGGTGGTGAGTTATGCAAATGATTCATCATCCTTGGCCAAAATTTAAGCAGTCACCCATAGCATGGTTTGAAAACTTCATCAAGGCAGTTAAGAGGTATTGCTACACTTAGTGTCAGATAAATCATATGATATTTATAAAATATTTTGAGGGAGGATGGAGGGCCATTCTCATAGTCTATGTTGATATCATCTTCATCGGAGATCACAAGGAGTAATATTAGAGATTAAAATTATTCTTGGCCAAGGAATTCAAAGGCAAATACATGTGAAACCTCAAATACTTTCTAAGCATGGAGATTGATTGATAAAAAATTGGAATATAAGTCTCCAAAGGAAGTATGTACGAGATCTTCTAAAGTAAATTGGTATGCCGGGATGCAAGCTCATTCAAACTCTCATGGATATTACAATCAAATTCAATATGCAATCCAATTGAGCTCTAGTATATAGAGATAATATCAAAGGTTAGTCGGCAAACTCATCTACCTCTCGCACACCAAATCAGATATTAGCTTCATTGCTAGCGTAGTTAGCCAGTTCATGAATAACTCAGCTGAAGAACACATGATGACAGTATATTGGATCTTGAGGTACCTCAAACTTACACTTGACCAATGATTATTCTTTGAGAAAAATAGTGATAAGTTCTTGGAAATTTTTACAGATGATCGGTTTTAGGCTATTGCTCATTTTAGTGGAGGAATTTGGTTACTTGGAGGAACAAAAAGCAAGTTGTAGTAGTAAGAAGCTTACATGAAGCCAAGTTTAGAGCTCTTGCCTTGAGAATTTCTTAAGGCATGTGGCTGAATAGAATTTGTTATGAATTAAAGGTTCATGTTGACTAATCTATGCAGATCTCATGTGGTTGAGCAGAATTCTGTTCACCATGTTAGAATCAAACATGTTGAGATAGACTGGAATTTCATTAAGGAGAAAATCAAAAACAAGGTTTTGGATCTATATTACATTCCTACAACCCAACATACAACAATTAGTATCCAAGCTAGTATCCAACCTCACCAAAGCCTTGACAAGGAAAGAATTTGATCAATTAGTATCTAAGATAGGGTTGCTTGACATCTACAACCTAGCTTGAGGGGGAGTATGAAATATTATGTGATGAACATCTATAAATAGTTGTGAATAACTGTGAACAGCTATTTATCGCTGTAAACATGTAAGATTTTTTTAAAATAAATAGATATTATTGCTACTCATATTTTATAACTTAAAGTGAAATTATTTAATTTTTATATTTATCTACGCATATCATGTTTTTCATGATCTAAGTGATATGTCGAGCATTGTGATAGAGATGAGTTTTTAGGGAGTCAATTCAATAGAAGCATTCCAATGAGCAAGACATATAGAGATTGGAGGTGAGCAATATTTGTGAGCCTTCTGAAATTATCTTCGAATCAGAAGAAAATCCAAAGATAGTTAATATTAAAAATCCAAAGTAGAGGAAACATTCCAAGAAAGTAGAACTTTAATATTAAAGGAAAGCCATATTTGGAGCCTAGTCAAGTTGCTCTTGAATCGAAAGAAATTCTAAATATAGTGAGTACAAAAAATTTCATTGGTGCAGAATTGAGATTGTTTTGTAAAATTATTTTATTATATAAACTTAATAATACAAACCAATGTAAAATTAATTTCTCACTCCTTAGAATAGTTTTAAAATTTTATTTAGTTGATTAATATATCTAATAAGCTATAAGAATTTTATAGTTTATGTTTTTGACATAAAAAAAGTTCAACATGATATCAAATATTGGTGAAATTTAACATATTTAATATTAAATTTAAATGTCATTATTATTATATTATATCTAATTTTTGATTAGTAAAATTAGTTATGTCTTAATAAATAAATATGATTGGTTATGTCTTAATAAATAAATATGACTGGTTATGTCTTAATAAATAAATATGATTGGTTATGTCATAATAAAAATAAAAATATAATATTTTTATTTTTTAGCTTATAGAATTTTTATGATATGATAAACTTGTAGTTGTTTATTTTTTTTATCGTACTCGAGCATATATATAATATTAATATTTTATTTAAATAATATATAGAATACTTATATTTTAGTAATATAAGTATTGAGTTAAAAATAAAATATTTTTAAAATGCTAATTGATTATTATCATTTTATTATTTAGTTATTTTTTATGGATTCTAGAATTAAGATATAATTGGTTGAAAATATTAGAAAATTCATATGTAATTACTTGAATCAAATATTAGAATAAATTAATAATATTTGCAAACATATATATATATATATATATATATATATATATATATATATATATATATAATGAAAATAGATATAGTGTAATAGTGAGCATTCAAGTATTATGATTGAATTCATATTTAGAAATGAACTTATTTATTTAATTAGCTAAGAGTAAATAATAAGGTGGTTAATCTAATGTAGTTGAGTTAATATATTGATTATACTTTGTATTTGACTCCAAATAATTTAAAATTTTTTGATATATTATGATGATAAAATTTTATAAATTCATATTTTTCTTATTATCTAAAATATCATGTAATCTAAGCTTATTGGTATTTATTATAATATCATAATCTATTTTTTTATTGTTATAGATTTAATTAGACACAAGATCAAATTTAACAATAAATATTATAAAAGTATTGTCATGCTTTAAAGATTGATAATATACAGATACTGTGAAAGTTCACGTAGATGACTTTTATGAAGTAATCAAAATTTTAGATAATTAGAATCAACACTAGACAAACAATCTTCATGATCCAAAATTGATTGATAAAATTAAAATTTGAAAAGTAAATTTTCTTGTATTTGTTAATTTCGTATTCATTGATTATTATTAATATAATTTTATTTTTTTTATATTTTCAAAAATTGTTATGTATTTAATATTATTGTTATATTTTACAATTTTAATATTTTTTAAATTTTTATTTATGTTTATTTTTTATTTTTTATTTCACTTTTTTAATAAACTCTACATTTACAGCTTGTATAGTTGTGCTATTGTACAATGCAACTCATTCACAAGCAACAACCAATGTGTTCTGTGGTTGTACAACTCAATCACAAGTCCACAATCAAGGCTAGCTCCTTATACCTTGGGCACAAACCCAACTTCGTCTGATCAGAATGGGGATACATTGCCGTGCTGATCTCTTTATTTCTGTGACAGTGCAGAGCTGCTCGAATTTCCGCATCTAAATATTAGCCATTTTAGGTTGAATTGGCTGCTTGAATTGCCACCTCAACTTTTATGTGTAGCCTCACATTTTTCAATAAGTTAAAAACAATAGTCAAGTTAAGAGTGAATTATGATAGAAGATATTGTATATTTCAAATAATTATCTATTTAATTAGAAATTTCAAAAAAATTATACTATTAAGAATAAAAATTATTAAATACTAATGTAGAAAAAATTTTTATAGATAGAGATATTATTTCATATATATGTTTAATTATATATATATATATATATATATATATATATATATATATATATTAAATTTAGATGGATGTAGTTTTCATGATAGAATATGTTATATATTTATCACTTGTTAAAACTTAAAATAATATAATTTTTTTTAAAAATAAAAGTAGGAAAATTAGTTAGGCAAATTTACATTTAAATAGTGCCAAATATTTAGGAGATGTCGAGATTGTTGAACTAAATAATTATAAAATAATAAATCACGTTCTTATATAATGAGTGAATGTGATTAGTATAGTTTATAGATTTAGTGTTTTTTATCAAAATTACAAAAAAGAAAAAAATTGAATAAAATAAATAAAAAAGCTACGACATAAATCATAGTAATTCTTGTCAAGTTGATGCATATTTGTCTATAAAATTTCATATCAAACTGATATATACAAGTCAATAATACTTAATTTTGAGAAAAAAAATATAAGTTGAGACTTATTAAAGGCCATGATGAATATGTTCGTTGGTTGTTTTGCTATTTGAATGTATGTGTTTTGTTTGCTTGTGTAACATCATATTGGAGTTTATATGTACTATTTTTTAATTGTCATAGTAAAATATATTATGAGAAGAGAATGCATCTCTGATCTCTTCGAGTAGATGCTGCATCCAAAGATAATAAGTCTGAGGTATGGTGTAGAATTACAATTGCTTGTAAGATATCGTCTTACTTTTTTAAAAAGAAAATATTAGTTCTAATAAAAATATAATATCTTATTGTAAATCTCTTAATACTTGATAATGCCCAACTCGATTCTGAATATTCAATTGATTCTAAGTGTTTATGTTTCATGAAATATATTCAAAACTTGAAAATGTTTTCATATATCTTAATATGTGAAGATCTTGCATTAAGGTGAATATGTCGAGTAAAATTTAGGAAAATAATTAATTATATTGATAGTATATATTATATCTGGTTTGATCATAGTCAAATAATTAATATTTCATATATTTTTTTATTAATATTAGAGTTAATTAGAGGAATCATATTAGAAATGAAACCATTACATGTATAAATATGACTATATGTTGGAGCACAATCCAAAAGATTAATAACTATAATAGTATCAAGTACGAATTTTCTTTGTGATAAAATGATTTTTTTTATAATTTTATGTAAAGAAAATATCTGAGTCTCAGAAGATTATTTATCTAAAATTATCTAAAATTATTCTTAAGGTATTTATCTAAAATATCTGAGTATGATATATTACAATATATCATACTCAAAATATCATTCACATAGATAATAAATAAAATAATCATGTTATCAATATTTTTTTTAAAGAACAAAAAAATTCAATAACACATGTTTAATTCAAATGAGGTAGTTATCTATGAAAATCTCATAAATTATACTTTTGATGATTATTTTAGGTGGTATAATATCTATTGTAATTTGTAATTATTCTAGATTATACTGCTCGAAACTCAAGTAGATGCTTTAGATATATTCATCTGTCAAGATTATTGTAAAAAAATATATTCTTCATGTCTTGTTGATATATTTTTCAACTATGAGATACAATAAGAGAAATAAAAATACATAATATTTTAATAGTCTACGCAAAATATCTGTGTATCTCCTTCTTACAAGTTTTGCTTTATGATAGAGGTGTAAAATGGGTTGGGCAGCCTTGGCTCTGCCCGACTCGGGCATGCCTAGCTTGGAACAGCACGGTCTGGACCCGTGCTTGTGCTTGGCCCTATTTGGATGTGCCTAGCCCGTCATGACATGTTTTGGACTCGTGCTTGAGCCGGGCCTGCTCCTTTCATGGCTCGTTTCGTGCCTAGGTTTAAGGTGTTAAATGGGCTGACTTGGCCCATTTTTTAGGCCCAATTAGGTTCACATGCCGTACCATGTATAACACACTATATTACTGTGTCGTGCCTGACATGTCATGGTTCACTGGAGGGCAGTCTCGGCATGGCCCACGTCTTGAAATCAATTTGGGTATGGTTGGTTTGGGTCAGGTCCGGCGGTTCCAGGTAAAAATTAAATTAAGGTTTTCCCTCCCTGTCGTCGCGTAGTTGTCGCTCGTCGGGCATCGCGGTGATCGTTGTAATTTGTCTGTCGGCACATGTTCCACACACTCGGGTCGTGCCTTGCATGACATGACAAGATTTGTGTCGAGGGTCTACCTGGACATGGACTCGGGCATGCTATAGTAGCTTGTTGGGCTTCAAGCCTGGAACTGAGCCACCCAACTCATTTGACATCTCTAACCTAGGTATATCGAGCCTTGTGCCAGGCCAGACACAACTTGGTATGAGGGCCCACGGGCACGTGATTTCGGCATGTCCCGAACCATGCCTTGCCACCTCTCACTTCGAGTCTGAGTCTGACTTTCGTCAGTTTCATAACCTGACTCATCATGTCATTTTCTCATGTACTAGCCTGAGGGTTCCAAAAGCCAAAGCTTCTAGAACATGTGACCGTTTGGGTCGGTTCGACAGTCGAACTGACCCAAACGGTCCAAAAAAAAATTTAAATATTAGTCGTTGGATTTCATCTATAATGGCTAGGAGGCATAATTCAATCAGCCTAAGGATTTCGCACCAACTTTAAAAAAAATATTCCAAAAAATAATTTTTTTTTAAATTTTTTTTTCAAATCTATAAAAACCTACCTCACCTCATTCATTAATTTATATTTTTAACAAGTGCTCTCTCATAATTTCTTTCTCTTCGTCTCTTCTCAACTCTTTTTTTTCTTTCACTATTAGCTTTCTGTTTTTGGTACTCGGGTGTGGATTGTGATTTTTGGTGGGTGTGGGTTGTGGTTTGTGGTGGGTGTGCGTTGTGGATATCAAAAAGTCAGCTATTTTATGCATTATGATTTATGGATATTTTTTTATTGTTTAGTTAGCTTTATTTTTAAAATTTATTTAATGTTAGTTTAAAATTTAAACTTTAAAAATTAAATTTTAGTTTAATTAATTTTAATTAATATATTAATTAAAAAACAATAAATATAATATAATTTAAAAACAAATAAGAAAAATTGATAAATAATAATTTTAATTACGAAAATAAAATTAATTATAATATAGATATTAAAAAAAACCTACGGAAAGGTTTGATGTTGTCGAAATTTTAGTTTTTCTGGTTGCCTTAATCTAAATATCTAAAAGATAGAAAACATAGAAAAATGTCAATTATTTGGATTAATTTTAATATAATTCAATAAAAAATATTAGGGGTATCGAAGAAGAATCAAAACAGTGCAAATATTATAATAAAACTTTAAACTATAAGAGTTTGTAAGGAATTGTCATATTAAGAGGCATGTCGAACTATACATCAAAAAATATGGTGTATTAGTTCGTAGGCAAACTCATCTCAGCGGTGAGTTTTTTGAGGTTGGATCTAATTCACTCATTGTGATGACTTCTTCATATATCACAATGAGTTAGGGAGGGAAAGTATGACCAAACTGATAATTATGATAAGCCTTTCGATTAGGTTTTTGGAGTATCATAGGGTAGTCAGTATTAAATAGGCTTATTTTTAGTCTGCATATTATAGGATTCTTAGTTTCATATCTAGAAATGACATACTAAAATATTATAATTTAAAAAAAAAGAAATAATAATTAATGAATTTATGCAATATAGTTGAGTGGTGTTCAAGATGTTCGATATTTAGACTAGTCATGATGAAGTATCTTAAACATGCCTCATCGCTAACTATATAGATTCTAAATGGAAACCATATAAAAAAATATTAATATTCTTATAGATTCTTCATATTCATGATGACCTTGGCATTTATGAGTGTGATGAAAATTTTTAGAGAATATAAAATTTAAAATAAAATATATAGTATTATATTCGATAATACACTTAATAATAGAGTAATCATTAACATGTTTGTTAGAATTATTAAAGATGGACCATTAAGAGATTTTTTATACTAGAAATGTGTCATGCCATTAACCTTAGTACAAATGGGGATGAATGTTGTTTCTCATGTTTTAGAAAATAAATGTAACTCACTTAAATTTTTTTATATATCTCATAGGTAATAGGAGTTCAGTACTATTTATTTGTCTGCGGGTCTAAAGAAGAAAAAATTTCAATCGGATGTGAAATATTGTTGAAATTATACATACCTTATGTTGAAGTCATGTGTTAGATACGAACACGTGATATTCGATTATTTTAATAGTAAGAGTGATGAATTTATTATTTATGGTACTAAGCTATAAAGATTTTATTTATAAAATTATAGAAGATTTTTTTATGACACGATGAATATCTATTTGGCAGTTTATACTCTAATGGCTTGTATTGTACTTATGTGCATATGTAATATTAGTAGCATGTAGAGATGTCAAATGAGTTGGGCGACCTAGGTTTGACTCGAGGTACGACCTAATTTGGCCGTGCCTTGCCTGGCACGACATGGTGCAGATCCATGCTTGTGTTCATGTCGGGCTGACTTATGGCATGGTTCGTGTTGTGCTGAGCTGAGGGTCTTCTGCTCGACATGGCACGCTTGCCTTGCTGGGCATGACTTGGGTGCCTGCCATGTGGGCACGGCATGGACGACATGCTCGATGATCGATGAAATGATGTCTGACAGGGAATGATGTGACGTCGCCCGAAGGATGATGGCTCGGCAAGCCTGGCAAGGATGATGGAGTGGTGGTGCGTGTCTCAAATACTAATTTTTAAAATTCATCCTAACCTAAATTTATCCCGATTTGATCCGGCTCGGCCTGATTAGACCCTAACCCAGGTTGATTTTGGGCCATAGGCCTTGCTGGGTCTGCTCTTCAAATTACCCTACCGTGCATGACACGACACATGAGCCTGGAAAAAGTGGGTCTGGCCGGCTTCGCTTGTCTCGTTAAATATATCTAATAGTATGTTTAGGAAGTTTAGAGATGATTCGACACTTATTGATATGTTTTTAGAGATAGAAATCAAGTTCTTAAAGTATTAGTTAACTACATCTATTTATTGCATAGCTGTCTGGATTGACTCTAGGATTATGATGGAAGAGATGAAAAATATTTTGACATACATATCCTCGTGTATGAACTAGGAAGATCAACCTGAAAAGTAGATTCACGAAAAGTTGACTGAGATATTTATATACTAAGATACTAAGTATGGTGGTAGTAGTGGTAGTAGTAGTAGTGAGGTTATGAATATAGACATGTATATCATATCCAGAGATGATGTTTTTCCATTTAGGTAGCGATGAGAAAATGATAATGTGGACCGTCGAATATGAGTTAGCTATCTCGATATTTAGATACTGATTACTGTTTAGTTCTATTATATTCCGATAATAAGAACTTTAATATTTTATAGTAGTAAAAATTGTATGAGTCCACTAATCCTGTTCTATTTAAGATAATACGAGATCTACTAACTCATTTTTTGTTGAACGTAACATCAAAGTTTATTTTTTGTTGTTGCAGTGAATATAATTTTAGATATGAGATTTAGATTATAACTAGATATGATAAAGATATTAGCATGCATGAAGGATTTATAGAATTCGAGCTTGGACATCCAGGATCATGCTGAGACTGTAGCAAAAGTGAAAGAGCTGGTTGCCGATAATGATCCTTTTGATATTGATGACGTTGATGACATTTTTTATTTTTATTTATTTTTTTGGATTGATATTATTTTTGTTTATTATTATTATTATTATTATTATTATTATACTTTTAGGCTTTATTTAGATATTTATGTTTTTTATGATTTGAATTTATTTGTATTAAAATTTTAGTTTTATTAAATTCTGACACTTAATTTTTAAATTTTAGTTGTTTATACTGTATGCTATATTTAATTTAATAAATTGAAAATTAATTAATTAATTATTTATTTTAATTTAATTATAGATTATAAAAATATTAAATAATTAAAATTTAAATTTTTTAATAATTTTGAATTCTTGATTAAAAAATTTTTAATCAGCCTGAACTAGGCCCAAATCCAACTTAAACGACCTAACCTTATCCCAAACTCAGCTTGGATGGGCCATATTCGACATATCCAGGCATGACTCGGCTTGAAATACCAATAAGTTGGGCCTATGGGCCGTGCTTGATCGGCTGTGATACAATCATGACGTGCCATGCATGGTACGATGGCCCGATTGGGCTACCTAAAAATGGTTTGACCTAGTCTGACTCGTTATATATTTTTACTTTATGGTGATATACCTTAATATATGAATGTCTTCATTGTGAACACCATCATATATCTTCTTAATGGCCATAATACTAGTTTTTAAGTTCTATTAAAGTAGAAAACATATATGCATCATGGCCTCACATCATTATTAGTGATGTAATGTCTCAAAAGAAGACTTGCATATACTAGAACCATCACAAGTATTAATAAAAAAAATAAAAGAGAAAAATAAATAAAATAAGGAACAAAGAAATAATATGATAATTTTTAAAATTAAGTGCTAAGTATAATTTTCATGTCCCTTTTAGAGAGTGCTGGGTAGGACAATATTCGATATATTGGTTACAGAATCATCTTGCTTCCTAGTAGACTTGTTTATGGTTTGTGAAAGCTAGACGTATCTCTTGCTTATGTTATAGTTTAAGTCATGAGTGGTAAGTCTCTTTTTATTGACTTAAAATAAGTATGTTTTGGTGATAAATCTTGGACTACCATGTCATCTTGTTTTGAATTAGATCTTTTTACTTGACAAATTTTACTTTCTTGAGGCTTAATATGATTTGATTTTGTTAATAGATAAGATGATTCTATGAGAGTAATATCATATTGAGCATCATCATACTCAGATGAAATTGATAAGTGAGTCTCTTCTAATTGGTGGTCCATGCATAACTATTTAAAAATGATAAAAGATAATAGATACATATGCAACATTTGAATTTATATTTTTGTAAGCATATTAAAAAATGAGTCATGATACAAAAAGTAATGATTGAACTCATTAAAATTCTATTAGTTTATGGTCATTTATATTCTATTTGGGTATTATAGTATCCAAATATATATATATATATCTTAAGGTTTTAGATGTTAACTTGTTCTATGTTTAAAAGTAATGAAAGAAATAATACGTATGTCCAAAAATTTTGAGAGACATACTAAATATCTTTCTAGGATATACAATTCGAAAGAGTGTATATTGAGAAATGATAAAAGAAGATATCAGATTGATGAGATAATTTAAGATTAAAATTAATTATTTTCAAAAATATTTTAAAATATTTTTTTTACGTTGAAGTGCTTTAATAATTATAATCAAATATTCTTTATTTAGTAATTTTATTCTATCAGGGTATTTCAACACATAAAGTTTAGTATATAATTTTATGATTCATATGTGTATTGTAATGCATCTTTACTAGATACTTATATTATAATGCATTGTAATTTTAATAATTATAATCAAATCTATATGATATATTATAATGCATTGTAATTTTTTAATTTCTTTTATTAAATTAAATTTTTATAATTTTGTTAAAAATTGAAAAATAAAAAAAATGTAATCTGACTTAAAGGAGATATTTATGTATATCTCAAATATTTATTAACAAAATTATTCACATAGATAAATTTCTCAATGGTTGCATCTCTACTAGATACTTATATGTTGAATGCACATATCAAATGTGTCCCAACTCAAATTAGACTAATAAATAAAATATAAAACTCTAATAAAATTTTCTAATTGATATACTCAAGGATTAAAATATTATTAGGTTAAAAAATTTTTAATTTGCTAAATGATGAGTGATTAAGCTGAGAATATATAAATAACAAGTTTAAAATGCTCTAATATTTAAATGAAGATCTTATTATTAAAGAGATAATATATAAATAAGAATGCTTAATCTCAAATAAAGTCTTTATTAGAATCACTTGATCATGCAAATAAATATTAGTGAAAATAAAAACAAATAAATTTAAATTATTTGAAAAAGCAATTCATAAAATATAAATTAACTGGATAACGAGGGATAAATATGACATCAAGAAGTAATAAGGATTAAAGCTGAATAATATCATATTTAATGATTTTCGAGTATTTGTGATTTTTATAAAGTTATTCTAAGAATAAGAAACTAACATACGTAATAATGTATGATTATTTATGATATGAATATTTATTTTTACATCGATAATCAAAGAGCCTGAAGTGAAAGTATGAGTAAAATGACTAGTAATAACTAAGAGAGAAATATTCTTTTATTGACTATTTCCAATATTTTGATGTGAGAGTATAAGAGGAGTTGTGTATATTTTATTTTGGCAAGGTAAATGTTGTGGTTGATAAAGTGTGTGAGAATTTTTATTTGTTTTTGATAGTTAAACTCTCTCTCTTATTGGTGATATTTTTAGTATTCTCTTAAAAAATAATATCAATAATTATTTTTGCCGTGACCTATTACTACAATGAGTACATTGAACCGAGATTCTTTTTTATTTATCTCTGTTATGATAATCTATATTGATTCTCAAAGAAACAAAACTGTATCAAATCATAATTTTTATTTAAATAAAGTAGGAATTAATCTCTTCTTTTTTTTAGTCAAATTTGTCGAAAATAACAAAAAAAATTTTTCGATTAGGATTTTTGTTTAATGCCATTGATAAATGTGCTTGCCATCTTACACACCATTGTGCACACCCTCATTTGCATCACCATACTTATGTGTTTGCCACCATGTGTTTCATCACATGCTCTATTACTCTCTATTGTGTGCATCACTTTGCACAAATTGTATGCCTATGGGCAAGGAAGCACGGACACGGCTTCTTACAGTCGTGTCCGCGTGTCCGACACCTGGACACGACACGGACAAGGCACGGATACGTGTCCGTTACCCCACGTGGCGTATCATTGCAACAATCTGTGTCCGATACGCCACGTGGCGTATCAGATGGTTGCGTCGGCAGACGACAGCCGTATCCATGCCTATAGTGCTCGACGTTCGACGATGTCGGGTGGCCAACGTCGCCGCACGGGCGAAGTTGGCCACTGGCAGGGGGCGGGCGCGATTTGAGGGTGAGGCAGGGAGCGGACGCGATTTGAGGGAGAGGCAGGAGCGGGCGCGATGTGAGGGGAGAGGAAGGGGTGGCGTGAACTGAGGGGAGAGGCAGGGGCGGCGTGAACTGAGGGGAGAGGCAGGGGCGGCGTGAACTGAGGGGAGAGGCAGGGGCGGCGTGAACTGAGGGGAGAGACATGGACGAGCGTGTTTGAGGGGAGAGACAGGGACGGGCGTGTTTCAGGGGGAGGCAGGGGCGGGTGTATTTGTGTGGGGATATGCATAAAATAAAATATTTTTATAAAATAAAATAAAATATTTTTATTTTATAAAATAAATAATATATATTTATTATATATTATAAAATATTTTAATTTAATTTAATTTAATGAATTTTATAAAATACCTAAAATTTATAATTAATAATTTTTATTATTTTTTATTTTTTTTATCATGTCGTATCCTAGCCGTATTTGTATTCTAGTTTTTTAGAATTTGCCGTATTCCCGTATCCTGCCGTGTCATATTCCCATGTCCGTGTCCGTATCCGTGCTTCTCAGCCTATAGGCACTGTTAGTCCCACATAGTGGTGGATGTACGACTCATGCATTACAATGATGGTGCGCTTCATTCTTTTTGCTTGCTTGTTGTAGACAAAAAAAAAGCAAAACAATTCAGGGGAGATCATAAATGGCGACAAAGACATTTTTAGGTAGATATTTATTGACATATGTTATTCATAGCTAATGTTATTCCATTTGAAAAAAATTAGTAAATATTTAATTTATGATTAGTATTGAATTACAAGAGAAATACAATTAATTTGAAATTTATGATGTCGAAATATAAAATTATAATTATTTTTTGATATTTAGGATATCTAATTCAAGAACAATAAAATTAAAAATGATATGGTTGCTGATATGAATATCAATTAGATTAAATGAATGATTATGCTAACAATTTTATCTAATATAAAAATATCTGTTAGATAAAAAAATATTATGCAAAAATTTAGACTAATAATATTTTATTATTCATAATGTTGCACTATTACAAGACATGATATTTATTAAATGAGTATAGTAGAGATGCATATATTAATTTATATTTTTTAGGAAACTCATAAGAATAATATTTAAAAAGAGAATTATAAATTATATTAGTATGACATTTGTAAAGTATAGAATTAGAAATAAAAAAAATTAGAAAGTATCTATATATTGCATCAGTAACGGATAAACTTAAAAAATAATATTTTGGATGATTAGGCTATGGGAAAAGATTACTCATAATTCTAATTAAAAATATTTAGATTAAAAAATGTGTAAATAATGTATAAAAAGAAAAATTATTAAAAATTTAGATAAAGATGATCAAATAATAGCTGAATTTATATCATAATTTGTGTGATGCTTATGTTACTTGTAGAGTTACAATCTATACTAATGATCTTAATTGTATCAAGAATGTGTCGATTTAATGATGATTATTATATTCTGTACTAAAATTTACGTTAATGTCCTTGATTGTATCAAAGTTGAATTTTGATGATGATTGTTATATTTTGAGTCTCATATAATTTTTATATATAGATTATTTTTGTAAAGTTAAGTTTGTTATTTGATTGTCTTATAATTTTATTAATATATTGAGTATTATTTATCTAAGATATCATATTATTACTACTTTTTGTTAAGTCAACTAAATTCATGCTCTAATGTATTATTAAATTTATAATAAATCACTCACACTATTGGCTCAATAAAATATCATCAGTTCATAAACAAAAGATTAGTTTATAAAATAAATATATTATACATGTGCATGTCTTAAAATTAGAATAATTAAAATAACTTAACTAATAATTGAATAATTGAATAAAATAGTAATGATATGTTGGGAAATATTTTACTAGTTATATTCAAAATCAATTAGTCAAGTTATTTTATTGACATGACATTTTTTATCTAAATAATGTGTAACATATAAATATTTATTTTGTATGTTGTCTCTCTAATGTCGAACAGTAAAAAAATACGAAGAATTAAAATTATTAATTTATCCTATCAAAGTATCATACAAAAAATATACAATCACACAGTATTTATTGTTAAAATGCTTAATGGGCTCAGTAGACCTGGTGTGATTATTTGACCAGAATTTTCTGATCTGCCTTAGCTGGGTAGGATGGGTTATCTGTTCTCTTTTTCATTGCTCCTTTGAAACCCATTGCATGAAAGTCATTCGGATGGTATTTTCCTGGCCTAATTTTTGATGGGAGTGAGCCAAGCAAAATTTTTGGCTATCCTTTTTTATCTCTAATAAGATGCAAAATTCTTTTTAAGTTTCATACTGATGTAACAGACAAAATCTTTATGTTTCCATATTAAAAAAGCTATATATTTATTTTAAACTCTGATCCTTTGCTTGATCAAAGAATAATGTCAAAATTGCGAATGAATAAGCAATATGTTTGTGATTAGCATGCAAGAAAGATGGGAGCCAAATGAACATTACATCATGCATGCCAGCCAGTGTTTAATTTGGTGTTGTGGTGACTTATTTATTGGTGATATTATTCCATTAGTAATAATGGTAATATTTCTGAGTTTAGGGTAATTCTAGGAAGCAAGATTTGTTATTAAGGATCCAAAGTGGTAAGCAAATTTTAATGAATGAAAATTGTGAACATAAAGATATTGCTGTCATTCACATTGCTGGAACAATATATTTCTGTAATTGACATTTTCGGTAAGACTCCAACATTTTTTCTTGAAAAGTATTTCATATTTTTTTATTTCCTTTTAAACCAAAGTTACGATTGAGAAATGTCAATCTCAATCAACCAAGAAGACTAGAAGGAAAAGTGATATAGATGAGAAACAACTACTAATTTGCTTTCATAATGATCTCCCACCTTTTGTTATGTGCTTTCGTCTGGTATTTCTATTCATGCTTTCACAATTGTAAATCGACTAATGCTACAATACTTTGACAAAGACACACAAACACACACAAACAAACAAGTGTATATATATATATATATTGTTTTAATAATTTTATGTTTCACAGCCATGGTTGCTAAGAGGAACAGGTATCAGAGACAAAAGTCACTGTTGGATCTGGAAATGGAAAGCCAACATGCGAAAGCTTTTTCATCATCTTATCCTGACTGACCCTCTTTCTTATCCAAGGTGGTGATGATATTTATTTGCATTTCGTGTTTGCCTAGTTTTAGCAAACTATCCAGTTTTGAGATTTATTAATATGTTTTTTTTTTGGAAATTTAATATAATCCAACCTGACTTAGCCCAAACAATATAAAAAAAAGATTCATTTTACTCTGCACCATGGTGGTATATTAGTATTCAAGTGGGCTTATAGTTTTGTGGATTTCAGTTGTGGTGACCAGGTGACAGAGAAATGGTTTTTTTTTTTTTTTTAAATAATTTGTCTTGATAACATGTGATTATAAGCTAATCTGAGTCAATCGTCTGGATATAGTTTGTTTCACATCATGGTGAATTTTATTTTCTTCAAATGGCCATGACGTACTTTTTATCATGGTAATACAGTTGATGAGCATAATCTCCAAAAAAATAAATTAGTTCCAACAAAAGAAGTGTTAATATACTTTAGTCTAGTATTTTTTTTCATGCTAACTTAAATAAAGTTAATGAACGACATTGTATTTTGGGTGCAGACATAATTCAAAAAAATTATTTTATTAATTTATTGTTTTTAATGTAAATGTTAATTTTTTGTTCAATTAAACATTAATCGACGTTGGAATGTATGTGTTACATGCTTATAGTTTCAAAGTAATGATATAAATGGTGCAGCACTTCGTGAGCATTCTTTTAGAGGTTCATCATTTGTGTAATATCATACTTTAGTTTGTGGTTGAATTAATTTTGCATTCATGTTAACTCTTTGATTGATGATACCTTCAAATTTAATCAGGTTGGTATGTTTGAATCATTAAAGAATCACTCTAATTTATACTACGTGGACCTCTAAACTTTTCTCATATATTATATACTTGAATTAATCAAAATTTTAATTCTTAGAAGTATAGTTGCTCTAAGTCATTGACTCTTTAATTATCAGTTGGTCTTTCATCTTCACCCAATCTTTTGCGCACGTATGTATAATATTTTTGTAAAATTCATTTGAATGAAACCAATAATTATTTGTTACTTACCATTCAGTTACATATTAAAAATCATGATTGAATGAATCTAGGTCGAAGGGAATTCTATCATCCTGGAATGCAATATCACTTTATCATACTATCGCAACAGCATTCCACTAACCTAGTAACTCATACTGAACTTCTATTCTTGGTAGACAATGCCTTTGTGCTCTACTAGAATTTTCACCCCAAGAGTCTGCTCTTAAGCATTTAAAGTGTTAATGAGGTAGCATGACAAAGTGATGTCAATGTTAGAGGTGTCAATCGTGCCGGGCTGGCCCGGCCCGGCACGAGGCACGGTTCGGTCGTGCCTGGGCCGGCTCGGCACGTTCTTAAACCGTGCCCGGGTTAAGAACAGCCCGTGATTGGCACGGCACGGCACACCGGCATGGGTCCGTCCCGTGCCGGTTCACGCAGGCACGCGTGGCGCTGGCGGCGTGTCACGTGTGGCGTGGCGTGACCCGTCCGGCCGTCCCCCCCCCCCGGTAAAAAGACCGCGGGTGATTGGACCCGACCTGCGGTCCCGACGGCCATAGATCCGACCAATCCCAACGGCCAAAAAAAAAAAAAATTTCAAACTTCACAGATTTTCAGCCGTTTGATTCGCCTCCAACGTCTAGGGGGCAGAATCCAACGGTTCTCGTGATTCTGCCCCTTAAAAATATTAAAAAAATTCAAAAAAATATTAAAAAAATATCTTTTTTAATAAAAAAAATTTTTCTTTAGCCTATAAAATCTACTCCCCTCCCTATAACATTTATGTTTTTCAAAAATATAAAACCTCTCAATACTTTCTTTCTTTTACATAAATTGTGCATCTCTCTGTCGGGCCTCATGATTTTGATTTTGGCTTGGATTTTCGTGAAACTCAACTTGAGTTTTGAACATTAGAGCTTCCTGCGGTGCACCTTGCATGTGACTGACCGCATTGCTTTTACCGGGTAATTTATTTTACGTTTTTATTTACTTTCTCTTTCTAAAGCTTCTCTCTCTAGAAAAACTTACGAAAAAATAAAAAACAT
The DNA here is from genome assembly GCA_029783825.1 of Sapria himalayana. Lineage (NCBI taxonomy): Eukaryota > Viridiplantae > Streptophyta > Magnoliopsida > Malpighiales > Rafflesiaceae > Sapria > Sapria himalayana. The sequence goes on along the minus strand of JAREIK010002323.1, from coordinate 8,428 downwards.
AAAAAATGACAAATATACCTGACACGTATTTAAGTTTGGAAAATGAAAATGTTAGTGTTACACAGACGTCTGCGGCTGCTGAAACTTTGGTTTTTCCTGTTGTCTCAACCTAAAGTTCTAAAAAACAAAAAATTAGAATTTCTGTAGTTTGGACACATTTTAAAATCATAACACAAGTAAATGTTAGGGGTGAGGAACTTGAAATGGCACAGTGCAAATATTGTATGAGACTTTTAACATGCAAGCGTACATGTGGGACTGGACACCTTAAGAACCATGCCGAAATATGCACCAAAAAACATGGACCCTTAGATCCTAAGAAAACCCAACTTGGCATTACATTTTTTGAGACTGGATCGAGTTCAGTCTCAAAGTTTACTCCTTTCGTATACTCCAGCGAGTTGGGTAGGGACGGCATGACCAGGCTCATCACATTGATGGGTCTTCTGATCAGATTTTTGGAAGATCCGAGGGTAGTGCGCATCATGTAGACTTATTTTCAGTCATTTTATCGTAGGATTCCTATGTCAACATCAAGGAGTGACATACTAAATATATATAAGTTATAAAAATAAAAAATAATTAAGGAATTTTTGGCATATAGTGGAGTGGTGTCCGTGACGTCTTATATATGGACATGTCACGATGATTCTTCTTATACATGTCTCACGAGTCATTATGTAGATTCTAACTGGACAATCAATAAAAAAATATTAGAATTCACTGAGATTCTTCATCCTCATGATGGCCCGACCATTTTTGAGTGTATGATGAAAATATTTAGGGAATATAAAATTCAAAATAAAATTTTTAGTGTCACTTTCGATAATGCTGCGAATAATGGAGTAGCGATCAATATGTTTGTTAGGAATATTAGAGACGCACCATTAGGAGAGATCTTTCATGTCAGATGCATGTGTCATGTGATTAACCTGATAGTTCAAGCGGGTATGAAGGTGTGTTCCCCCGCATTGGAAAATATACGCAATGCAGGTAAGTATATTCGTATTCCTCGCAGACTACAAAAGTTTGGTAATATCTGTTTGTCTGCAAATCTTAAAAAGAAGAAATTCCCAGCGGATGTGAGATATCGTTGGAATTACACGTACCTGATGTTGGAATCATGTGTTGGATACGAACACGTGATATCCGACTACGTCAATAGTAATAGTGACGAACTTATTATTGACGACACTGACTGGGCTTCAGAAATTTCATTCATGAAATTCCTGAAGATATTTTATGACATGACGAATATGTGTTCGTCGGTTTATACGCCCACCACTTGCATTGCACTCCGGTGCATATGCAATATTAGTAGTATGTTTAGGAAGTATCGAGCGGACCCGATGCTTAGCCATATTGTTGTAGAGATGGAGACCAAGTACCTGAAGTACTAGTCCACCATTCCATCTCTTTATTGCCTCGCAACATGCATATATCCTAGGGCTAAGGTGGAAGGGGTTGAAAACACAATGACTTTCATTTCCTCGTGCATGAACCTGGAAGAGCCACCTGAAGGGTTCATTTACGAGAAGTTGACAGACCTGTTCACATACTACGATACTAGGTATGGTGGTGGTGGTGGTGGTGAGACTGTGATTACGGACATTGATACATTGTTTGGAGATGACGATTATTCCATTAACCTAGCGAGGGAGAAACGTAGGGGTGGACCATCACATAGGAGCGAGCTGTTTTGGTACTTAGATACCGATTACTGCTCAATCCTATCACATCCTGATAATAAGAATCTTGATTTATTACAGTGGTGGAAATCATATGAGTCCACCTATCCCGTGCTATCTAGGATGACACGGGATCTACTGACTCTTCCGGTGTCGAGCGTAGCATTGGAGTCTGCTTTTTCTGTTGCAGTGAACGTGATTTCGGATAGGAGATCGAGATTACGTCCATATATGGTTGAGGCCTTGGCATGTTTGAAGGATTGAGAGAAATCGAGATTTAGAATCCGTGATCGTGCTGAAGCTGGGACTGTGACAGACACTGCAGTCGCATCCACATCTACTACGATGGCAGAGGATCTGATTGCCGATGATGATGATCCATATGATACTGATCTTGATGTTGCGGCTGATGATTCTCATGATATGCCGCTTGACGATTGATGCTCATCTGCTCTTTTTTTTGATGTCTTTTTATTTATTTTATTTATACGTTTTTTTGTACTTTGTATCATACGTTGTGTTGAAACTTATACTTGTTTTGTTCGGACCATTGGTTTCAAAAGCATGATTGGTAATTTTTTATTTGTGTAGTTTAATTTTTTTTTAATTTTAATTTTTACTAACATAATGTATTTATTTATTTTTTTTACGATTTAAATTTTAATATATAATTAATAAATTATAAATATAAAAAAAGCTAAACTAAATTGAATTTGATAAAAAAAAATTTTTCTAATATTTGTTTATTTTATTTAATTTTAATTTTTATAATTTTTACAAAAAATTATATTTAATAATTAATACTCTATACGGTTACTTTATCAAAAAATTTATAATAAAAAAAAAAAATTTAATCTGCCATGAGCCATCTGCCTGTCCGTCAGCGGTCAGCCCGTGCGGCCTCCCGGACCCCGGTGACCCGGTACCGCGTCGTGACTCCTGCTTGTCCGGCCGTGCCGCCTGGCCTGTATGGCCAAGGCGTGCCCGAGCGGGCCCGGCACGGCACGACACGGCCTTGCCTTGCCTACGGGCCGTGCCGTGCCTGCCTATATACAAACCGTGCCGTGCCGTGCCCGGCACGGCACGGTAGCACGATCGTGCTCGTAAAAAACAGGCCGTGCCGTGCCGGGCCGGCCCGTTTGACACCTCTATGTCATGGCTCCTTATAATGAATACATTCCGCAATAGATTTGGCAAGGGATAAGGTCATGAACTAGTAATTGTAGAGTATGTGACTTAGCACAAATATATTTATAACAATTAATATGTTGACTGGCTCACAAATAAAATATATGTGGAAGGTAAGAGGTGTGTGATAGGTTATTGGTATGATTCTTCAAGAGTCCAGACAGCCCAACATGGTAAGTTTGAGGATCTCGTCAGGCAAATACTTAATAATAAAGAAAAAATTGTATCATTCTTACACAAATTGGTTGAGATTTGGTATCGTTTCCTGATCAACTTTTGATAGAAAAAAATAGTTCATATGACTGGTCAACTTGATCCTATGCAAAATGCATGTATTATTAGTGAATACCAAGAAATGGGTTCTTTCTTTTTGCTCAATCATAGACAACATCATTTTATTAATCACTTCAAAGGCATGGGAGGATAGAAGTGTATATTGGGTAGTGCAACCATATACTATCATTGTATCATAGGCTAGTCACTAGCCGCGCTCATGGTTTTTGCAACCATGATACGTGGTGTAATTTGGGACCAAACCTAATTGACTCAATTATTTTATTTAAATGGCTATATAATCATAGCCAATGGTAGTGACTATCAAATATAGGTGTGTGTGTGTGTGTGTGTGTGTACTTTTTTAAGTTTTATCTTCTAAATATTTATAAATATTATTAATTTTAGTTTTTTTCGCACAATTTTTTTTTCTAATCTCACATTTCAATCTCTTTAGTTTTGGCAATTTATAAATCATAGCTTCAAGACACCTTATTAGTGATCATTATCCTAATATTTTTTAAATTTTTTTTTAACATTATTTAAATAATAAAATGTTATTTTTTTTGTAATTTAATTTAATAATTATGTTGTCAACTTGGAAATTTCTAGTTTTTATTTATTCTAAGATTTAAAAATAAATCTTTATCACCTAAATGAAGAAAATTTTGTTTGTGATGCTTGTAGTAAATTTAATTTTTTTGAAAATTAAGAGATGCTAACCGATAAGCAAAAAAAATATAGGGTTAATAGATGAACATCTATAGTATAATATCATTTTAAAATAACACATAAGAAAAATACCAGAGTAAAGATATAAAATACAGGCTGATACAAATATTATAAAAAATATAGTTGCAAAATTAGTAATGACACGAATTCTCTTTTAAGAAATGTCTAATGATATATTAAAAAAAAGTGTAATAGATCATAAGCAATTTTAATTTAACATAACGTAGGCTAATTTATATTCAAAGACCCATTTTATATATAATCAATAATTTGTAAGAAAAAGATTAACATGTATGGAGCTCCTATTGAACTTTGAAATAACTTTTATATTTGTACATTTCATTTATAACTATACTAATTCCTCTATTTATAGGATTTCTTGAGCAACGTCTCATAATTATGTTATAAAATATTACAAAAATAAAAAAAAAATAATTAATATTTTAAATATTAAAAAATTTGGAGAGGACGAGGTTGATGAAATGATGGTGATGATGAATACTAAAAAAAGAATAAAAAAAAAGAAGTCGAATAATGAGGATAAAAAGTGATGATGATGAATAATAAAAAAAGAAGTCGAATAATAAGGAGGATAGAATGATGACGATGTTGATGATGAATAATAAATAAGGGGGTCGAATAATAAGGAGGATAAAATGATGATGATGATTAATAATAATAAAAAAGTCGAATAATAAGGAGGATAAAAAGATGTTGATAATGATGATGATTATAAAATAAGAAGTTGAATAATAAGGAGGATAAAATGATGATGAATAAAAAAAGAAATCTCATAATAAGGAGGATAAATTGTTGATGATGCTGATGATGAATAATAAAAAAGTAGTCGAATAATAAGGAGGATAAAATGATGATGATGATGATAATAAATAATAAAAAAAGAAGTCGAATAATAAGGACAATAAAAAGATGATGATGATGATGAATAATAAAAAAAGAAGTCGAATAATGAGGATAAAATGATGATGAATAATAAAAAAAGAAGTCGAATAATAAGGATAAAATGATGATGAATAATAAAAAAAGAAGTCGAATAATAAGGAGGATAAAATGATGATGATACTGAATAATAAAAAAAAGAAGTCGAATAATAAGGAGGATAAAATGATGATTAATAATAAAAAAAGAAGTTGAATAATAAGGAGGATATGGAGATGATGGTGATGTTGATGATGAATAAAAAAAAAAAGAAGTCGAATAATAAGGAGGATAAAATGATGATGAATAATAAAAAAAGAAGTGGAATAATAAGGAGGATAAAAAGTGATGATGATGAATAATAAAAAAAGAAGTCGAATAATAAGGAGGATAAAATGATGACGACGATGATGATGAATAATAAATAATGGGGTCGAACAATAAGGAGGATAAAATGACGAAGATGATGAATAATAAATAAGGGGGTCGAATAATGAGGATAAAAAGATGTTGATAATGATGATGAATAATAAAATAAGAAGTCGAATAATAAGGAGGATAAAATGATGATGAATAAAAAAAAGAAATCTCATAATAAGGAGGATAAATTGTTGATGATGCTGATGATGAATAATAAAAAAGTAGTCGAATAATAAGGAGGATAAAATGATGATGATGATGAATAATAAAAAAAGAAGTCGAATAATAAGGACAAAAAAAAAGATGATGATGAATAGTAAAAAAAGAAGTTGAATAATGAGGATAAAATGATGATGATGATGATGATGATGAATAATAAAAAAAGAAGTCGAATAATAAGGACGATACAAAGATGATGATGATGAATAGTAAAAAAATAAGTTGAATAATGAGGATAAAATGATGATGATGATGAATATACAAAAAAAGTCGGATAATAAGTAGGATAAAATGATGATGATGATGAATAATAAAAAAAGAAGTCGAATAATAAGGAGGATAAAATGATGATGATGATGATTAATAATAAAAAAATAAGTACAATATTAAAGAGGATAAGATCATGTTGATAATGATGATACTGAATAATAAAAAAAAGAAGTCGAATAATAAGGAGGATAAAATGATGATTAATAATAAAAAAAGAAGTCGAATAAGGAGGAGGATAAAATGATGATGAATAATAAAAAAAGAAGTCGAATAATGAGGAGGAGGATAAAATGATGATGAATAATAAAAAAAGAAGTCGAATAATAAGGAGGATAAAATGACGATTAATAAAAAAAGAAATCGAATAATTAGGAGGATAAAATGACGACGATGAATAATAAATAAAGAAGTCGAATAATAAGAAGGATAAAATGACGATGATGATGAATAATAAAAAAAGAAGTCGAATAATAAGGAGGATAAAATGATGACGACGATGATGATGAATAATAAAAAAAAGAAGTCGAATAATAAGTAGGAGGACAAAATGATGATGATGAATAATAAAAAAAGAAGTCGAATAATATGGAGGAAAAAATGACGATGACGATGATGAATAATATAAAAAGAAGTCGAATAATAAGGATGATAAATTGTTGATGATGATGGATGATGAATAATACAAAAGTTGTTGAATAATGAGGATAAAATGATGATGATGAATAATAAAAAAAGAAGTCAAATAATAAGGACGATAAAAAGATGATGATGATGATGAATAGTAAAAAAAGAAGTTGAAACATGAGGATAAAATGATAATGATGAATAATAAAAAAAGAAGTCGAATAATAAGGAGGATAAAATGATGATGATGATTAATAAAAAAATAAGTCGAATAATAAAGAGCAAAAAATCATGATGATAATGATGATACTGAATAAAAAAAAAAAGAAGTCGAATAATAAGGAGTAAGATAAATGATTATGAATAAAAAAAAAGTCGAATAATAAGGAGGATTAAATGTGATGATGATGAATAATAAAAAAAGAAGTCGAATAATAAGGAGGATGAAATGATGACAATGATGATGAATAATAAATAAATAAGTCGAATAATAAGGAGGATAAAATGACGACGATGATGATGAATAATAAATAAATAAGTCGAATAATAAGAAGGATAAAATAACGATGATAATGAATAATAAAAAAAGAAGTCGAATAATAAGGAGGATAAAATGTCAATGATGATGATGAATAATAAAAAAGAAGAAGTCGAATAATAAGTAGTAGGATAATAAAATGATGATGATGATGATGATGCATAATAAAAAAAAGAAGTCGAATAATATGGAGGATAAAATGACGATGATGAATAATAAAAAAAGAAGCCGAATAATAAGGAGGATAAAATGATGATGATGATGAATAATAAAAAAAGAAGTCAAATAATGAGGATAAAATGACAACGATGATGATGAATAATAACAAAGGAAGTAGGATAATAAAGACGATAAAATGACGACGACGATGATGAATAATAAAAAAGAAGTAGGATAATAAGGAGGATAGGGTGATGACGATGATGAATAATAAAAAAAGTTGGATAATAAGAATGAGGATAAAATGACGATGAATAATAAAAAAAGAAGTGGAAAAATAAGAATAATAGGAAGTGGGATAAATTGACGATGATGAGGATGAATAATAAAAAAAAGCGGAAAAATAAGAATAATAAGAAGCGGGATAAAATAATGATGATGAATAATAAAAAAAGAAGTGGAAAAATAAGAATAATAAGGAGGATAAAATGATGATGAGGATGAATAATAAAAAAAGAAGTGGAAAAATAAGAATAATAATGAGGATAAAATGATGATGATGATGATTAATAATAAAAAAAGATGTGGAAAAATAAGAATAATAACGAGGATAAAATGATGATGATTAATAATAAAAAAAGAAGTGGAAAAATAAGCATAATAACGAGGATAAAATGATGACGAAGATGATGAATAATAAAAAAAGAAGTGGAAAATTAAGAATAATAAGGAGGAGGATAATATGATGATGATGAATAATAAAAAAAGAAGTGAAAAAATAAGAATAATAAGGAGGGTAAATTGATGATGAAGATGAATAATTAAAAAAGAAGCGGAAAAATAAGAATAATAAGAATGAGGATAAAATGATGATGATGAATAATAAAAAAAGAAGCGGAAAAGTAAGAATAATAAGATGGAGGATAAAATGATGATGATGAATTAAAAAAAAAGAAGCTAAAAGATAAGAATAACAAGGAGATGATGATGATAGTGATGAATAAAAAAAAAGAAAAAAAAAAGTGAAATAATATGAATAAAAAGAAGAAAAATATGATGATGATGATGATGAGGAGGAGGAGGAAGAAGAAGACGACGACGACAAAGAAGAAGGGGGGGAAGGAGAAGAAGGAGAAGAAGGAGAAGAAGAAGAAGGAGAAGAAGAAGAAGAAGGAGAAGAAGGAGAAGAAGGAGAAGAAGGAGAAGAAGGAGAAGAAGAAGAATAAGAAGGAGAAGAATAAGGAGAAGAAGGAGAAGAAGTAGAAGAAAGAGAAAAAGAAGAAGGAAAAGAAGAATATGAAGAAGAAGGAGAAGATGAAGAAGAAGGAGAAGAAGAATGTGAAGAAGAAGAAGGAGAAGGAGAAGAAGAAGAAGTAGA
>JAREIK010002322.1:61366-127832 GCA_029783825.1 Sapria himalayana | reverse complement strand
GTACCATATAAGTATAAGAGAGGAAATTGAATCCAAACAGGAACTATGTAGTTTTTTTTAACAGATTAAAATTCGGTATCCATTTAAGAAGTATGATTTTCAAAGAGTTGATGTATATTATTCTTTTTAGCTAATTTTTTGAATTATCTGTCTCGTATGAAAATTGAATCATCACATGTCTCACCTTAACTTGATATAATTTAAATTTGCCAATTAAATTGACATTTATTTTGACAAATTAGTTAATTTTTGATAATTAGATATTCCCATTCTAGGCTTTTTCGACCATAGTAAAAGAGTACAGTCGACTTCTCATCATAATCTTTTCCTTTGGATGAATTTGCCGAGATGCTTGTTCTTTAAAATTTTGGATTGGGGTCCATGATTCAAGTGGAACTCTTGATGTGGAATATCAAAGATCATTTTATATTTTTTGTTCAACTTTATGCTTAAGCTAATATTTTCTCTGTTAATTTTTTCATTCCTAGCTATATCATCCCTTCACACATTTTTGTTTCACTCTCATATCACTTTCATGTGTTTTATCTATTTAATCCGTAAAACTCGACATGCCACGATAGAAAACGATATCCATTATTTTATTTTTTGTTGATTGTCCATTTTCCTATTACTTTGTTCTTTCTCAACGAAATTGAATATGTTCTCTTTTAATTGATGTGTTGAATCCTTTTGTTGATCTAGCATTGATTATCCTTTATTGCCTTAGTTATTTACTTTTTGAATTTGGCTCGTACACTTTTTTGATTTTTGATAATGAATAATCTTATGACTCGATGATGAATTCTATGTTTATTAGAATCTTATCGGTTTGGGCAAATTTGTATTACATTGATTTTTGATTTGCTAATTTTGTAAGCATAGATGATGACCTATGGGTATTCTTGTGGGCTAGCCGGTGGTTTTGTAATTGTATTCTTTTTTGTTTGCTCAAACTTTCTTTTATTTATTATACTTTCAATATATTAATTGGTTACTGATGTTTTTTTGTGTGTCTAACACACTATTATTTACAAATAAAAAAATTTACCATAATGAAAAAGTATTCGTCGTTATATGATGAAAAATATAATAAATAAATATAAAACATAATTAATAATACTTCAAAATTTGTCTCGAAAGAACTTTAATACTTTGAGCAAACTCAAATACACCCTATAATTTTTCTTTTCTCTTTATTTTGGTGTTGATAATTTATTAGTAAATTACAAGTCCAATTAAAATAATATCAAAATATAAATTATCTGATTGTCATTTTAAACTATTAAAAGTTTTCTAATTGTTTTTAATTTTTAATAATTTAAATATGATACGAGTGAAATATAACTTATATGTAGATGAATTTTAGTCAATATTTTTTATGTGACTTGTTTTTTTTTGTTTTTTCGATGATTAAATCCTTGTTACATGCGTGCGCGCACATAATAATATAATATTAATTTTATATTTCTCCAAATTTTAGTGTTACTTTTCTTTTTACTGTGTTGTATTTTCTGGGCTACAATATATATATTTCATAGTGAAGAATCATGAAAAAGTTTATATATTTTCAATTATAGTGATAACTGATTCTTATATAATCAAACAAGCAATTAATTGAAAAATTTATTTGAGTAGGAAGATATAAAAAGTGATTCTATCTGCTGTATTCATGATTAAACATAATATTCTGAATAAATTTAATTCTCATAAAGAAAAAAATATTGAGGATAGATTAAAGGTAACAAAAACTAATATGAGGGAGTTGTGGGATCTCTTAGTATTCCTGGACATTAAGAAAATATTATTGGCTCACAATAGATATAAGATATTTTATTTATGATGTAATTCAAAAATACTATATTCATTTATAAATTTTTATTTTAGTATTGATTATAATAACTTTTTAATTGTTTTGATTTTTTTCATCATGCAGGATTGAAATATCTTCCATTTATAATCATTCTTTATTCTTGAGCTTGGACATGAGAAGTGTGTGAGGGTGCAAGCTATGCTTTTGTATCGATGTCAAACTCAAGAATTAAGATATGAATTTTAGGTGTATCCCATCAAAAATAAGTTTAAGTTAATCGAAATGCATCTGAAATTTAGATTTTCTAGTTTATGTGATATCAAAAGTTGTTTTGATGAGGGAGAAGAGTTTGAAGATGATGAAGATAAAATTTTTATTTCATGAGATATATGCGTAATATTATTAAACATATGTATGATGTAAGAATATTAATTTTTTTTAATGAAAATTTGTCAACTTATAATTATACTTAATTAAATGAAATAAGATATGAATTGATATTCTTCAATAACAAAAAGATGTCATTGAATGATGTGGAACTTGGATTTGAGGAAATTTAGCTTGGATTTATAGCAAAAATGTTTGTTATAAATCAAGTTCAAATTTCCTCCAATCCAAGTTCCACATCCTTCAACGACATCTTTTTATTATTGAAGAATATCAAATCAAATCTTATTTTATTTAATTAAATATAATTATAAGTTTATATAAATTTTATTAAAAAAAATTTTATTCATACCTCACATATATGTTTAATAACATTACGCACATATCTCATGAAATAAAAATCATTATCTTCATAAGCTTTGAACTCTTCTACAACATCAATACAACCTTTGACATCACATAAAACTAGAATATTCAAGTTTCGGATACATTTCAATCAAGTTAAGCTTATTTTTGATGGGATACTTCTTAATTTTATCTCTCTCTTTTTTTGTTTTACATCGATACATAAACATAGCTTGTACCATCACCACACTTCTCATGTCCAAGCTCAAAAATAAAAGATAATTATGAAAGAAGATATTTTAATCCTGCTTGATGAAAAAAATCAGAATAATTAAAATTTTATTATCATCAATACTAAAATAAAAATTCATAAATGAATATATTATCTTTGAATTATATCAAAAATAAAATACTTATATCTAATGGAAATTAATAACATTTTCACAAATGTTCAAGAATTCTAAGAGATTCTTCAACTCTCTCATGTTAGTTTTCGTTTCCTCCAATCTATCCTCAATATTTTTTTCTTTATAAGAATAAAATTTATTTTGAATATTATCCTTAATCATGGATGTCGCAGAGAGAATCACTTTTTATATCTTTCCACTCAAAGAATTTTAAATTTTTTGTTTATTTTGATTGATATAAGAATAATTTATCATTGTAATAAAGATGTACAAATTCTTTTTAATTTTTCATTATGAAATATAAATATTATAGTTCATAAAATATGTTATTAAAATAAAGATTAACTCTAAAAATTTGGAGAAATTAAGAATTAATATTATAATTATTGTGTGAGTGTGTGTATGTTTGTGCGCATGCATGTTATTATGGTTTAATCATGAAAAAACATAAAAGACAAGTATGATAGAAAATATTGGCTAAAATTTATCTACATGTGATAATTTCATTAATATCATTTAAATTATTAAAAATTAAAACTAATTAAAAAATTTTTATAGTTTAAAATGATAATCCGATTAATTATATTTTGATATTATTTGAATTGGACTTCTATTTTGCTAGAAAATAAAAATTATATGGTATATTTGTATTGGTTCAAACTATTGGTGTTAGTTTGAGACAACAATCTTGAACTAGTATTAATTGTATTTTCTATTTATTTACTGTATTTTTCAAGATATTACAACTCAAAAAAATAGGGAATATTTGGTATGGCTCATTTGGCCTGCAATAGGGAAGATTCGTGCTTGGCCGTCCCGAGTCATGCCTAGTTAAACTATTTTTAAATTTTAGTTTTATATTTTTGCAAAATAAAAATTTCCCAAACAAAAAAAATAATTTGTAAGTATAATATCAAATGAAATAATATAAAATCATGCATAACTAACAATAATCAAAATACCAAAAATATATTATATTATATGAAAACAAATAATCCAAAACAACAAGTGTTTTGAGTTATCATTATCAATATATGTTTGTAGTATAGTATAATAGTGTGAATTTTGATATAAATTATCATCGTAATATATGTTTTTAAAGGTATTATTAGTGTTGGTCAATATCTTTGATCTCGATGTCTCATGAGTTGTTATATACTAATAGTTCTTTCACTTTATCTTGAATGTTAAATTTTGAATATTTCCACTCCTTTAAGTATGTATGTGCTTATATGATATTAGATCGTTGTTTTGATCTTTTTATCCTAAATAATATTAGCTACTATATAAAAAATAAGATCTTGATGTTATGCTAGATAATGAATGAGTTAGTAGATTACATGTCATCTTTGATAATGCATGTTAAATAGTTTAATATGATTTTTCCCAACTCAATATTTAATTAAATTATTATTATTATTATTATTGTGTGAAGAGATGAAACAATAATTACTATTTAAGTAACAAGAGTTTGATTTTATTTGATGAATTATTTAACTGCTTGTCCTTAACTAACTGAATGAAAAAAACACAATCTTTAAATACGTGTCAATGTTCATATTTGAAGTCTTGCTATAATTATTATATCTAGTATCGTAATATGCAAATATGTTATTTAATTTTTTATGAATAAAATTTTCATGTTCTTCTACTTTATTTATGCAAGTAAAAATATATATCTTGAAATATTTTTTACCCATTTCACCGTAATCATAAGATCTTTATCTAGCCAATCAAATTTGATTTGGAATATGTGACCAATATTTTAAATATTTGATTTTTATCTCAACAACTATGATACTGAATATATGAAATCCTCTATGTTTGTTAAACATAATAACAATATCATGTACACACTTAAGTACAATGTAAGTGGTCTGGGTAGGCATTGACGGATACATATTGTTTTATAAAAAATCTTAATGAATTTTATAAAAGAAATTTATATATTTAATTTTGAATTATCAATATAAGTTTGTTATTCTTATTATTGACATAGTCAGATATCACATGTTGATAGATAATGCATTACTCTAACATAAAATATGTATAATTTTAATTCGCCGTCACATTTGTTTAGGAATTTTAAGTCATATTAACAATCGATACTGCTAAATTCTTTTGTCTTCTAGCAATTCTTATATATTTTAGTGAATTTCTTATTTAATATAAAGCTAGAGAAAATAATTTTTATTCTCAATTATACTAAGTTTATACGTGATACAAATAGTTTAACATGAAAAAATTTATTTTAATAGCTCCTCTATAATAGTTCTTACCAATATATATGATGTTTTTCTTCATTATTGAAATATCATCAAAAGTTATACTAAATATTTTTTCCTAAATATTATATTATTTTAAATTTTTTGTTTATACATTCATATATATAGTCGTATTTTTTTGAGGATGGATAATCACATTAAATTCTAAAATATTATTTTATGTTTTATTTTAATCTACTTAGTTAGGCCGTGAGGTATATGAATGATGCACAATCATGACTAGCCAAGATAATGAATATCACATAAATCAATTACTATATTTTTTGAATTTATTAATTATTAATTATTTTTTAAATTCATAATATTTTATTATTTCGATTTTAGTAATTGACTTAGAAATTCTATTATATGCAGGGTGAAAGTGAGTCTTCATAATTTTGATTATCATAGGATCATCAGAAATTCTAATTAGAAAATTCTTGAAAGACTCATTTGATATTTGTTCAATTAGGTTTATGTTAGATTTAATATATTGTATTTTTTCATGTATTAATTGAAATATCTCTTGAAAGGACTAAAATCACATGTACTCTATATATATATATATATATATATAATATTACACTAATATAATGTATTGATTTTTTTGAAATTATTATAATTTTATTTTTTATTATCTTAATAAATTCATATAATTGAAGATTGTCTAATTTTATGTTTTTAGGTAAATAAGCTTGAGTTGAGACTATTGGGGAGAGCCTAGAAAAAATTTTAGATCTCCCCCCTTATCTTCTCTTCGTAGTAGTTTGTAGTACAAGTTAATGCTTACTTTTTATTAAAATTTTAGTAAAAAATACCCAAATAATCTTTTTGGATTTTTTGAATAGAGTATTGCCAGAATCTCAACAAAAATCTTTTAAGCGATATCTCAAAAGAAGAGAATCAATTAAATCAATTAATTGATTTCAAATATAATTCTTTGAAATTAATTTTTGAATAGAGTGATCACAAGAGAATCAATTAATCATCCCAAAATTAGATTCAAATAGAAGTTGAATACTTCACTTGGTTGGCAAGGTTCTTTTGCGAGGAATAACATAAAAAAATTTGGATGACCACACCCCTTTGCTGCTATTGAATAGTGTGGAGGGCAATAAATAACATGGTTTTTGACAATCAGATGTCTTATGTTTAAAAGATGAAAATCTCTTTTTTTTTCATTTTCTCAGGTCTTGGCCCATTATAATTTTAAATTTTGAGCCTGTGCAAATAACTAATTTTTTTTGTTTAGTGAATAGATTGAATATCTTTGTAATTTCTATAAAGTCTTGAGGTTCATGTGGTGTATTTATTGTACATTATTAAGATATTTTTATGTTTTCTTTGTTTTTTTTAATTTTAAATATAAATTATCACTTTACTTATTAAAAAAATTAAGTTTAGTTTAAGTTATTATAAAAGGTGAGGTTGCTTGCCTCCATGATATCATTATTCAAGAAAGGAATAATGTTGCGTTTTAGTTTTGATAATGAATTGTCTTTTAGCTACTTGATTAATTCTATGTTTATTAGTAACTTATGGCTTTGGGCCAATTTGTATTGTATTTATATTTGATTTTCTTATTTTGTAGGTAAAGATGGTAGGTGTTCTTGTTCGCTAGTAGGTAGTTTTATAATTGTGTTCTTTTTTGTTTGCTCAAGTTTTTTTTTTAGTATAATTCTAATCAAGGATCAAAATATCGGTAAATGTGGATATATTAGTAATTTGATTTTATGGATATTTTCAGAATTATCGATAAATATCAGTTGATATTTTTACAAAAAATATCAAAAAAGATAAAATTAAATAAAAATTTGGAAAATTTTTATTTTTTTAAAAAAATGACAAAAAAATTAAAATATACATGAGTTAATTAATATTAAATGAGATATATCAATTAAATAATGTAATATAGATAATGAAAAAAAAACAAAATATTAGATTGGAAACAATTTCCAAAAAAAAAATAGATTTTACTACAAAGTAAAAGTCAAAGCTAATAAGATTGCAAAACTACAAAATTTACTTGAAATAAAAAATCAAGATTTCCAATCACGTATTTAGGCTGTCCTCTATTCAAAAAAAAAATAATAAGAACAAATATTCTGAAAATATTCTTACAAAATTTCAAAATAAAAATGAAAAATTTTCAAATAAATTATTATCCAATATTAGAAAAAAAAATTAATTAAACACGTCATTGCCTCAATTCTGATATATCTAATTTAAGCGATCAAATTGTCTATTACGATTATTACGATTATAAAAAGATATATGCCTGAATACTTATGGGATCATTGAAAATATTTATAACATTAGAGATAAATGAAACAGACAAATTTATTTAAGATGAGAGAAAATATAGAATTTGATTCAAATAAATAAGAGATATATCAAGAGGTGAAAGTAAAATTATGATAAAAAGTTTGTACTAAGTAGTCTTTCATCGATAAATTTTTAAGGCACAGATATTATGGTCTGAGATTTCCCAGAATAGAGAAGAGATATATAGATACCCAAACATAAACAAAAAAAAGTGTTAAAACAAATGAATATATAGCTAGAAAATTGAAAATTAAGAGATATCCTTTTAGCATGATAAATAACTAGAGTTAGAAAGGGTAAGCACACACTCACAGGCCCTCCCGATAATCCTATAAAAAAACTTTATAAAAGAAATGAGCAAAATATTGATAATCTAAACAATATAATTTTTATTAGCATAGTGGAACAAATTATTAAGCTAAGAATAAAACTGGTAGATAAACCAATAAAATTACCAAATAAAAGCATATTTACTTATAAGTCCGCCATAAAATTTTTTGTACTAAAGCCAAAATAATTACAAATCATATTAGAATATGACATAAACATATTACAAAATAAATCTCATATTTCAGTTATAAATTAGAAAATAATTACATTTCAATGGATGATATATTAAAAAAAAACTAACTTTGCTTCGATATATAATAATTGCCTAAATATAGAGTCGGATATTCATTTATTATTACATGACAAACATTCCCATAAGATCTTGTAGCAATATTTTTTCAATAATAATATCCAAATTATACAATTAAACAAGAACTCAAAATATTGAGAATAGTGACATCCAATAGGCTTGTCTCTGCACTCCCTAAGCTCTATTTTTTGCTCTAAATTACATACATCATCCTTGGGTTCCACATCTTATAGTCTTTGACATTTTCCTTGCAGGCTGCAACTAATTAATTTTTATTTCACAAATTTAAAGTCGAACTTATTATCCTCTCATTAGAAACATAGACACGTGCATCATGCTCAAATATTTTGATTTAAGATACATTCAACTTCCTTTCATTCATCACCTCAAATAATGTATGCCCTTTCATTGATGAAGTAGCCGTGTAGTTTTTCAAGAAGCACGTTATAACAACTAATTCAGTCCAAAAACTCTACTCCAAACCAACCCAACTCCACGTAGATCTCACCGTTTCCTTAATGATTATATTCGATCTTTCAACAACTTCATTCTACCATAATATAATTTAAATTATATTATGTCTGGCTTAAACGTATCAAATGGACCTTGTCGTGCCAGCACGACTCTAAAAATGGGCAGCCTGGCATTGCTGGTTGACATGCTTTTTGCTCGGGACATGCCAAGCCTAGTCAGGCATGTCAAAGCAAGCCTAGTTAAGTCTATGATTGCCAAGGTTCAATCTAAACTAGCCTGGATCATGTCCAAGCTAGCTTGTCTTAGGTCTAGGGCAGCCTACTTGTGGAATCGGGCCTAAACAAACCTGCATGCGCCATCGTGACGTGTCATGGCTCTTGCTATAAGATCAAGCTTGGTAAGGCCCAAGTCACGCAGGGTTGTGCCATTTTTATGGGCAGCAGCAACAAAGCACAGGCATCGTCTATCGCTACCAGCCACCATAATAATGAATTAAATAAATATATAAATTTATGCTTGTAATTTGTAAGTGCAGTGCAATTAAATTAAAAATAAAATATATTTTTTATTTTAAAATTTAAACAGACATAAATAATTAAATAAAAAAATGATAAATAATAATAATAATTTACAAAATATATAATCATAAATTACAATGAATTGTATTGTATGAAATAAAAATAAATTATAATAGATAACATAATAATTATTAATATGTATAAAATTAAATAATATAATCATCATTCTCAATATCATTCTATGTCTGTAAGTAATTATAATCATTATAACCGTGTACGCATTTGATAATATCATTAATGATGATCTCAATATCCTTTAACTCTTATAAATCATCATCTACTAGCTAAATAAATATATTAATTTATGCTTATAATTTATAAGTTTAGTACAATTAAATTAAAAAATATAATAAATATTTTATTTTAAAATTAAAATAAAGATCAATTATCCAAATAGAAAAATTAATAAACATAAACAACAATAATATAAAAAATAGATATAACCATATATTATAATGAATAGCATAATATGAAATCAAAATATATAAAAACAAATAACATAACAATTATTAATAAGTACAAAATAAAAAAAAATATAATTATCGATCCTAATACCTATCAAAGTTTATATGCAAATCATTATCGATATCATCATGTAAACATCTAAAAATATCTTTAGTGGTGATCTCGATAACTTCTAATGCTCATAAGTCATCATCTACCAATAACTATTGTGCTCTCGATCCAGCTCTATTCTGATTGTCAAACCTTGAATTGTTTCAATCATTAATACATACAAGTATCTCACTTTTATTTGGCTACAATCTTAATCTCCTATCTGAAATGATATTAGATACAATAGAAAAAATATATTATTATACTATGCTCAACACCAGAGAAATAAATAGATTATATCTCATCTTTGACAATACGAATAGGTGGACTCATATAAGTTTCATTATAAAAATATTATAGTTCTTATTATTATTATGTAATAGAACTGAGCAATAATCAGTATCTAAATACTGAGACAGCTCACTCATATTCAAAGAATCACCCTATCGTTGATCTTTCACTAATTAAATGAAGAAGTCATCATCTCTAAATATAATATACATGTCGATCCTCAGTGTCTAATTACCATTACTACCATATCTAGTAATGTAATATGTAAATAAACTGATTAATTTTTCATAAATAAACTATTTAAGCTGATGTTCATAATTCATACACATAAATATGTATGTCGAAATATTTTCTCCCCTTTCTACCTTAATAAAATCTATATAAATAGTTAAGCAATAAAAAGATAAAATGATAAACTATTACTTTAAGTACTTGATTTTAATCTCAATATACATGATATTAAATATATGATCATCTCTATATTTGCTAAACATACTACTACAACCATATAAATTAAATATATTTATTATCTAACATAATAAAATATCTCAAATTATTATATGTGATTATATTATAAGAATCTCAAAAATCTAAACAAATAATATAAAATCATAAAATGAATCTCTCCTAATACACCGCCCCTTCTTGATATGTTGGATAGATCACTAGAGAATCAATATTAAATAATTACCTATATGAGCTCCTATGGATAAAGAAAAATAGATATTGTCCAACTGATTAAATCTCTAATGAAGTCATATTTGTTGATCTCATATTAAAACTTCTAAATAAGAAAAAATATCACAATTTTATTACTTTATAAAATAACTAAAAAAAATAAATTATGATAAAATTTTAATAAATAAAAAATATATATCTGAAAAAAAAAACTTTACATTGATATTATCATATTTCATGGCTCACACAATAATTTCATTAAATATGACAATATCAACAATTCTAAAATCTACGAATAAAATAAAAATAGCATAATCACCTATGACATATGTATTGGCTCATGTATTTATGATCTAAGAATTCAAAATGAGATTGAGAAAAAAAATCATCGACATGAAAAAAATCATTACACATCTTATGAATCAAACATACTAAATATGTTAGGGTTAATAAACTATCATAAATATAATAATAATTATGCAATAATCACAATCTATTCATCTAATTCATTACAAATTAGTTCATCTCAATGTTTTCAGACCCGACCCGGGGTATTGACCCGAGGAGGGGAGAGGGTCAAAGGGTCAAAGGTTCTATCGGGTCAAACCAGGGTTCGACAGGAGGGATAGACCCGATTTATATATAAAATAAAATATATATTTTTTCTTATATATAAAACTTAAGTTTCATTGAGTAATAAAATTAAAGAGATACATCCAATACACATTAAAGAGATACGTCCAATACACATTAAAGAGATACATCCAATACATAATCAAGTTCATAGTTCATATAATAATAAAATTAGACAGTTAGCAAGTTACATTATATTAAACATTGTCATCTCTATCTCGAAATAATAAAGATGAATTACTTGTACATCCACTGTAAATATCACTAGCTCTGAATATATCTAATCCTAAATCATTGTCATAAAAAGTTTTAAAAAATAACTCATTTAACTTAAAATAAATAAATACATATAACAAAATAAAATAACATTAAAAAAAAAATTTACCTTGGGCGCCAACAATATTGAAAGTCTAAGTAAGCATAAGAACTGAATTATTTTGATTCAAAATATTAAATAAAAATTAATAAAATAAAATGTTGAAAAATTGTGTTGTTTTTTCAAAAACAGTGCGGCATGATCAAAAAAAAAAATTTTGGATGGGTCAACTAGGTTACTTGTTAAATAGTCGGGTGGCAGATTTTATCCCAGTTTTTTGCTCTCCGCGGTTTTTCCAGTTCAACCGGACTGGTTCCCGGCTCAGTCCCTGATTTTTCTGGTTGGACCGATCAAATCGGTCGGGTTTCACATGGTTCATCTAATAGGTATCTCGCGTATCATTTGCTCATGAACCAAATTTCCACTAAATAAACTGCAATGGAATATATGACAATTCTTAATTTTAATTGAGTTATCTTTAGTGATCCAACAATAATTATTGTCATCCCTTTCAACATAAAAATCACGGACGTTAGGATACAACATGACGAGATACGGATACAGTAAATTTCAAAAATATAATATAGATATGGTGAGGACATGGCATAAAAAAAAATATCTATTTTTATCAATATTATTTTTAATAAACATTTATAAAATAAAATTTATAATAATCTTTATAAATATTATGTATTTTATAAAATAAATTAAAATAAAATATTTTATTTATAAAATAAAAATATTTTATTTTATTTTGTAAAATAATATTTATGATTATTTTATTTTATAAAATAATACTTTATAATTATCTTATTTATAAAAAATATATATTTTATTTATTTTATAAAATAAAAAAAAATTATTTTATTTTTTCATCCCCCACAACAGAATGGCACAGCAACCGCGGAGCCACAGAATCACACCCCCCCCCCCCCCCCCCCCCCCCACCAACCCACAAAATCAGCCACTCAATGTCATCAGCATCATCAGCCACTTGGGATCATCAACATAGATACGACATTTGACGCATTTGTCCTATACGCCACGTGGCGTATCAGACATAGATTGGTCAACACTATACCATGTGACATATCATATATGTATCCGACGTGTGTCTTGCACGTGTCCATGTGTCCAACACTCAAACATGCATGTAGAACATTGTTTCCAATCTTCCAAGCTTTCAGCAATAGGTAAACATAAAAAAAATAAATATACGCTTATATTTATAAGCGCATAAATAAAATAATATACGCTTGTATTTGGATAGTATAAAAAATACAAAAATATCAAAAGTCACACATCTCAAAGCCAACAAAAAAACACGTAATAAATACAATGTCATCAAATTTGATGGGAAGAATTTCATAGCACAGAGACAGTAAAAGATTTTACAATATTCCACGAAACCCCAAGAACTCTTAAAGTTATATAAGATTGCAGAAGGATCCGGTATAACGGATTAATATTTTAGAATATTATGTAATTAGCATATTTATTTATATCTCGAGACACGAACCTAATAATCCATATAATGTAAGTTATCAGGGTCTTTGTATTGCTTATTGTGGAGCCGCCTGAATGCCTGTTTATGTATGATATTTGCATGTGTCACGGGTCATAATACCAAGCAAACCATGTAACAAGCAACACTCGGAAGGGTATTACCATAACACAATGCTTCCACTCTCAGACTCTTATAACAAGCAAATCCTCGGCCAAGATAGATCTACCACCCAACACCGCAAACATTACGTCGCATGAACCCCAGAACAGACACGCTACAAATTACCACAGTACATTTGAAAAACACAACTAAAACTAGAGTGCTTAGACGACTAAGAAATCAAAATTAGAAAATAGAGAATTGGAACAGAAAAAACCACGCTAGGGTATGATTCGGTTGAAGCAAGACACTGCCGCCGCAAATAGGGATAAATTATGGCCAAACCCCACTAGGGTATGGCCCATGCTAGAGTAGAGGCCAATCCCGTGCCGTGCGCCGGGTCCTTTTGGTGTTTCCGACGGATAAAATTATGGCCGGAATATTCATTAAACAACAATAAAAACGAGATGACTAATTATTTGCAATTTTCTTTTTTTTTTTTTTCATAAAACTCATTATTTGCCTAATATTCACAAAACAACAATAATTACTTTATACTCATAAAACAACAATATTTACTTTTTATTCGTAGACAACAATAATTACTTTTTATTTAAAAAACATGTTATTTGTGAATTTATTTTTTATTTATAAAACAATAATAATAAATGCATATTCATATAACACAATAAAACAACAATAAAAATGGAATACTCATAAAACAACATAAAACAATAATAAAAAAAAATTATGGTCGAAATATTCATAGACACAACTAAAACGTGTTGAATCCAAAAATTGAAATTATTGTAAATAAAACAATAATCATAAATGAAGTCTTTTTCTTATTCTAAAACAACTACTTCCAATAAAACAATAATCATAAGTAGTAGAAAAACAAAAATTGAAATTATTGAAATTAATTAATAAGTAGTATGAAGAAGAAGAAGATGATGATGATGAAGAAAAAGACTTAGTAAAAGGAGGAGGAAAAGAAAAAGAAGAAAATAAAGAAGAATA
This sequence comes from Sapria himalayana, assembly GCA_029783825.1. Lineage (NCBI taxonomy): Eukaryota > Viridiplantae > Streptophyta > Magnoliopsida > Malpighiales > Rafflesiaceae > Sapria > Sapria himalayana. The sequence goes on along the minus strand of JAREIK010002322.1, from coordinate 113,503 downwards.
TGAAGAAGAAGGAGAAGAAGAAGAAGAAAATGAAGAAAAAGAAGAATGAGAATAAGAATAGGAAGAACAAAAAGAAAAGAAGAAGTTGAAGAAGAATTATATGAAAAAGAAGAAGAAGACGAAGAAGAAGAAGACGAAGAAGAAGAAGAAGACGAAGAAGAAGAAGAAGAAGAATTTGAAAAATAAGAAGTAGTAGTAGTAGAAAAAAAAGAAGATTTAGAAGAAGAAGAAGCAGATGTTTAAGAAGTAGAAGAAGAAGAATAAGAAGTGAAAGAAGATGAAGTAAAAGAAGAAAAAAAAGTAGAAGAAAAAAAAGTAGAAGAAAAAAAAGAAGCACAAGAAGATGGAGGAAAACAAAAAGAAAAAGAAGAAGAAAAATTAGAAGAAAAAATGAAGCAGAATAAAATGGTGGATGAGAACAAAAAGAAAAATTAGGAAAAGATACATAAGAAAAAGTAGAAGAAGAAGAAGAGAAGAAGTAGAAGAAGAAGGAGAAGAAAAAGTAAAAAAAGAAGGAGAAGAGGGAGAATGATAAGAATAATAAAAAATGGAGATTAATATGAAGAAGAAGAAGAAGCAAAATAAGTAGAAGAATCAGACGAAGAAGTAGATGAAGTAGAAGCAAAATAAGAAATAAAAGAAGGAAGAGGAGTAGAAGGAAAGGATATATAGGCAGAGGAGGAGATGAAGAAGAAAAAGTAGAAGAAAAATAAGAAAAAGATTTTGAAGAAGAAAAAAAAAATAAGCACAAGAAGACAAAGGTAGTGAAGAAGAAGAAGAAGTAGAAGAAAGAAAAAGAAGAAAAAGAAGAAAATGATCAAAAAGATGAAAAAGGAGAAAAAGAAGAAAAAGAAGCATAAGAAATAGTTGAAGAAGAAGAATAATAAGTAGAAAATAAAAAAATAGAAGAAAAAGTAAAAGAAGAAGTCGAAGAAGTATAAGAAATAGAAAATGAAGTAGAAGGAGAAGAAGAAAAAAAATAAAAGAAGAAGAAGTAGTAGTAATATAAAAAAAAAAAAAAAAGAATAAAATGAAGAAGTAGAAGAAGAAAAAGAAGAAGTTGAGGAAGAAGAAGAAGAAGAAGAAGAAGAAGAATAGGAAAAATAAATTAAAGAAAAAGAAAAAGAATAACAAAGAAGAAAAAGAAAGTAGAAGTAAAATATGTTGAATAAAAAGAAGAATAAAAAGAACAACAAGAAGAAGAATAAAAAGAAAAGAAGAAGAAGTAAGAGAATAAGAAGAAGAAGACATACAAGATTAAGAAGATAAGAAGAAGAAGAAGTAAAAGATGAAGAAGATAAGAAGAAGAAGTAGTAGTAGTAGAAGAAGAACTAGTAGTAGTAGAAAAAGAAGAAGTAGTAGTAGTTGTAGTAGAAGTAGAAAATTAAGAAGCATAAGATGAAGAGGCAAAAGAAGAAGAAAATTAAAAAGTAGAAGAAGAAAAAAAAATAATGAAGTAGAAGAAAAAGAAGATGCAAAAGGAGAAAAAGAAAAAGTAGCAAAAGAAGAAGAATATGATGAAGATGAACAAAAAGAAGTAGAAGAAGAAGAAGATGATGATGATGATGAAGAAAAAGAAGAGGAAGAAGAGAAGAAGAAAAAGAAGAGGAAGAAGAGTAGTAGAAAAAGAAGAGGAAGAAGAAGTAGTAGAAAAAGAAGAGGAAGAAGTAGTAGAAAAAGAAGAGGAAGAAGAATAAGAAGAAAAAGTAGAGGAGGAAGAAGAAGAAAAAGAAGAGGAAGAAGAAGAAAAAGAAGAGGAAGAAGAAGAAAAAGAAAAAGAAGTGAAAGAAGAAGAAACAGAAGAAGAAGAATAAGAAAAAAAAAGAATAAGAAGAAGAAAAAATATAAAAAAATGATGCGCATGCTGAAAAAAAGAAATAGAAAAAGTAGTATACTAACAAGATACAAAAAAAGAATAAGAAGAAAAAGATGAAGAGGAAGATAAGAAGTAGTAGTAGTAGAAGAAGAAGAAGAAGAAGTAGTAGTAGTAAAATAAGTAAAAGAAGTAGAAGAAGAAATAGAAAAAGAAGAAGATGACTATGAAAAAGAAGAAGAAGAAAAAGAAGAAGAAGAAAAAAAAGAAGAAAATGAAGAAAAATGAAGAATATGGATAAAAAAGACAAGAAGAAGAAGAAGAAGAAGAAGAAAAGATGAAAAAAATATAAGTAGATGAAATACAAAAAGAAAAAAATGAAAAGAAGAAGAAGAAATAAAAGCAGAATAAGAATAAAAAGAAGAAAAACAAGAAGAAGAAGAAGAAGAAGAAGAAAAGAAGTAGAATTATATAAAGAAAAAAAAAGAATAAGAAGCAAAAGAAGAAGAATAAGTGGAATAAAACAAATAAGAAGTAATATAAGAAGTAATATAAGAAGTAAAATAAGATGAAGAAAAAAAATGAGGAAGAATGAACAAGGAGAACAAGTAAGAACAAGAAAAACAAGAAGAAGAAGAAGAAGGAGGAGGAGGAGGAGGAGAAGAATTAGAGGTGTCAAACGGACCATGCCGGGCTGGCCCAACATGGTTTTTGCCAGCCCAACCGTGCTACTATGCCGGGTTAGGCCCGTATGGGTCGGTTCTAGAAAAATTAAAACATTTTTATTTTCAATATTTGTTTAATGTTTATCATATTTATGTAATTATAAAATATAAATTAGATAATTTTAAAAAATATTTAAATTGTAAATATTCGAATAATTGTAAAGTTTATTTTTTATATTATTTGTTTTAATTATGTATTAATTAGATTAAATTTTTTAGAATTATATTTTAGAATTTTTAATGAAATTCTTAAACAAAAAAATAAAATAAACACAATATTTATTAAATAAAAATAACAAAGTCACACTCAAAAAGCCAAGTATCAAATGGTCAAACCAAAGAAAATATAATGTAAATAAAAATGAGTACAAAATATCGAAATCAAAAATGAGAATCAAGCACAACTTATAAGCAATGATAAAAATTTCTGATATATCCATCGATATATCTCCGATATATCTATAAATTCTAAGTATCAATATATTCATTAAAACCAATATATCTATCATTGATTGGTGCTCATATATAAATACATATCGATATATCTTCGAGATATCCGATATATCCATAAAATCCAAGTACAAATATATCCGTAGAAACTGATATGTTAATCCTTGCTTATAAGCAAAAGCATAACTATAACATAAATGTCGCTGTTGGCGTGTCAAAATCTCACAATCATCAACCATCAAGCATCAAGTGGCAACCTCATCAATCATCCATCGGCGTATCAATATCATCCTCATCCTCAATATCATTATCATATGAATCATCATCATCAATCAACTCATCTTCTTTTGCTATAGCTACAGTCCTAGTCCCAACATGATCATGGATACAAAATCTCGAATCCTCTCAATCCTTCATGCATGCTAAAGCCTCAACAATATATGGACATAATCTCGATCTTCTATCCGAAATCACATTCACTATAATAGAAAAAGTAGACTCTGATGCTATGCTTGGCACTAGAGGAGTCAGTAGATTCCATGCCATCTTAGATAGCACGAGAAAGGTGAACTAGTATGATTTCCACCAATGTAATATATCAATATTCTTAGAATCAAAATGTGATAGGATTGAGTAGTAATCAATATCTAAGTACCGAGACAGCTTGCTCCTATTCGATGGTCCACCTCGTCATTTCCCCCTAGCAACTGATGGAAAAATTACATCTCTGAATATGGTATCACTATATGTACTCACACCCTAACTACTACTACCACCATACCTAGTATCGTAGTATGTGAAAAAGGTCAGTCAACTTCTCATGAATGAACCCTTCAGGTGGGTCTTACTGGTTCATGCACGAGGAAATGTAAGTCAAAATATTATCTATTTTTTTCACTTTAATCCTAGGGTCCATGCATGCAGCAAGACAATAAAGAGATGGATTGGTGGGCAAGTAATTTAAGTACTTGGGTTTTATCTCTGTAACCATATGACTAAGTGTCGGTAAGTTTGATACTTTTTAAACATGCTATTAATGTTTCATATGCATCTAAGTGTAATGCAAGTCGTGAGAGTATAAACCGATGAACACATATTCGTCGTGTTATAAAAAATCTTCAAAAATTTCATAAATGAAAATTTGGAAGCCTAGTAAGTATCGTCAATAATAAGTTTGTCACTCTTACTTTTGATGTAATCAGATATCACGTATTCGTATCCAACACATGACTCCAATATCAGATATGTGTAATTCCAATGGTGTCTCACATCCGATTAGAATTTTTTCTTCTTAAAATTCACAGACAAATAGAGACTAACGAACTCCTCTTGTCTACGAGGCATGCGAATGTATCTTAGTGAGTTATGTATCATTTTCAAAGCGGGAGAACACACCTTCATCCCCACTTGTACAATCAAGTTAATCACGTGACAGATGCATCTGACGTGGAAAATCTCTCGTAATTGTGCGTCTCTAATATTCCTAATAAACATGTTAATCACTACTCTATTATTAGATGTGTTATCAAATATGATACTAAAAATTTTATTTTGAATTTTATATTCTTAAAAGATCTTTATCATACACTCAAAAAAGGTCGAGACATCATGAGGATCAAGAATCTAGAGAATTTTAAAATTTTTTTATTCATAGTCCATTTAGAATATACATATTAAGCGGTGAGACATGCATAAAATGCATCATCGTGACTAGTCCAGATATCAGATATCACGGACACCACTCCACTATTTGTCATAAATTCATTAATTATTATTTATTTTTTTGACTTATAATATTTTAGTATGTCATTCCTAGATGTGGATCCAGGAATCATACTATAAGCAGACTAAAAATACGTTCGCATGATGCTCACAACCCTTGGATCTTCCGAAAATCTAATCGGAAGACCCATCATTGTGATAAGTTTGGTCATGCCTTTTCTACCCAACTCACTGTGGTATATGAAGGGGGTAAACTTTGAGATTGAACTAGATCCAGTCTCAAAAAATACAGTGCTAAGTTGGGTTTGTTTAGGATCTAATGCACCATGTTTTTTGTTGCATAATTCAGCATATCTTTAAGGTGCCCAGTCCCAAACGCACTCTTACAAGTTAAAATTTTCTTATAATATTTGCATTGTGCCATTTCTTCTTCCTCACCATTAATTTTTTTTTGTTTTATTATATTAAAACGAGTCCAAACTACATAAGTCCTAATTTTTTGTTTTTTAGATGTTTGGGTTGAGACGACCGGAGAAACCAAAGTTACAGTAGCTTCGGACCTTTGTGTAAGATTTTCATTTTCTAAATTTACATTAATTTTATTAGTATTAGTATTTGTCATTTTTTTGATTTTTTAGGCAAGCAGATAGGATAAGCCTTAAAGAGTAGAGAGAGAGAGAGAGAAATTTAAAAACTAATTATTTTTAAATTAAAAGTTTCAGACTTGAGTTAACTAATTAAAAAATAGAAATACTCATAAAACAGTATAAAGGAAAAGCATGTGCACTAAAAATCCAACTTCTAAAGACCAATGCAAACACCAACTAAAGATGAGCCTGAGTTACAAGTCCCAAAAAGTTGAGCTGAAATTAGAAATCTTGAGAGTGATAATTTTAGGAAAGAGATTTGAAAGAGACTGAGAACGTGAGATTATATGTTTTTGAAAAACATATAATTAGAGAGGGGGGAGGGGGGGGGCTTTTATAAGAAAAAGTTTAGAATTTTTTATTAAACAAGTATTTTTTTAATTTTTTGAATTTTTTAATCATTTTTTGGGGAAGAATGATGTGGGTCGTCGGATTCTGCCCTGTTGGGTTGGACCTGGGCCCGCCTAGTTTCCAGATCCATCGAGCTGAGCCTTAGCCTGATGGTGTGTTATGGTTCGTGCAGAGGTACCAAACAATAGGGCCATGGCATACTGTCGGGCCATGCACACATGAGGCTCGGTTGGCCTCAACACGGTGCGACATGGGCACGAGCATGGGAAATTACCATGCGATGCCATGCCAGGAATGGCCAAATAGTGTTGTGCCTTGTGCTGGGCCGGCCCAACCCAGCTCGTTTGACAACACTAGAGGAGAAGAATGTGAAAAATGGAGGAGGAAGAAGAGGAGGATGGGGGAGGAGAAAAATAAAAAGAAGAAGAAGAAGAAGAAGAAGAAGAATAATAATAATAATAATAATATAATAATAGGAGGAAGAAAAAGAAGAAGAAGTGGAAAAGAAGAAAAAGAAGAGGAAGAAAAAGAAGATGATGAAAATGAAGATGAAGAATGAGAAGAATAAGAAGAAGAAGACAAAGTGGAAAAAGAAGAATTAGAAGAAGATGAAAAAGAAGAACAATGAGAAGAAGAAGAAAAAGAAGTATGAGAAGAAGTAGAAAGAGAGGAAGAAGAAGAAGAAGAAAGATAAAAAAAAGATGAAGGAAGAGGAGAAAAAGAAGAATAAGAAGAAAATATGAACAACAAGAAGAAGAAAAAGAATATAAAGAAGAAGAAGAAAAAGAAGAAGAAGAAGAACATGATAAAGTAAAAAAATTAGAAGGAGAAATAGAAAAGTATGAACAAGAACAATAATAAGAGAAAGGGTGAGGGGGAGGAGGAGGAGGAGAAGAAATGAAAGAAAGAAGAAGAAGAATTATGAGTAAGAAATGAATTAGAAGAATAAGATTTAGATAGAAAAGAATAAGAAGAATATATTGATGATGATGATGATGAAGTAGAAAAAAAGAAGAGGAAAAAATGATAATATGAAAAAGATTGTGAAGGAGGAGGAGGAGGAAGAGAAGATGGAGAAAAAAGAAGAAGAAGAATGAGAAGAAGAATAAGTAAAACAAGAAGGAGAAAAAGAAGAAGAATAAAAAGAAGAAGGAGAATAAGAAAAAGAAGAATGAGAAGAAGAAGGAGAAAAGAAGAAGGAAAAGAAGGAGAGGTCTGTGAAGAAGAAGAAGAAAAAAAAGAAAAGGAAGGAGGAGGTGGAGAAGGAGGAGGAGGAGGAGGAGGAGAAAGGACAAAAATAAGGAGGAGTATAAATTGAAGGAGAATAATGAAAAAAAAGAACAAGAAGAAAGAAGATAGAAGAGGAGGACGTGAAGGAGATGAAGGAGAAGAACAAAGAACAAGAAGAAGCTGAAGTATAAGAAGAAGAACAACAATAAGAAGAAGAAGAAGAACAATAAGAAAAAGAAGAACAAGAAGAAGAAGAAGAAAAAGAACAATAAGAAGAAGAAAGAGGAAGAGGAGGAGGAGTGGGAGGAAGACAAAAAATAAAAGGGTGAATAAGACAAAAAGAAGAAAGAGAACAAAAAAAAGAAGAACAACAAGATGAAGAAGAAGTAAGAGGAGGAGGAGGAGGAGGAGGAGGAGAAAGAGAAGAAGATGAAGAAGGAGGAGGAGAAGAATAAGGAGAAAAAAATGAAGAAGAAAAAAAGATGAAGAAGAAATAGGATAAGAAGGAGAAGAAGAATAAGAAGAAAAAAGAAGAAGAAAGAAGAAGAAGAAGAAGAAGAGAAGAAGAAGTAGTTAGAATATAGATAAAAAGAATAAAAAAATGAAGAGAAGAAGAAGAAAATGAAAAAGAAAAAAAATAAGAAAGTAGAAGAAGAAGAAAAAGAAATAGGATGAGGAGGAGCCATAGAAATATAAAAAAAGAAGAAGAATAAGAAGAAGAAGAAGGAGGAGGAGGAGGAGGAGGAGGAGGAGGAGGAATAGAAGGAGAGGAGAAGGATAAGGAGGAGAAGAAAAGAAGAAGAAGAAGGAAAAGAAGTATTAGAAAAATAAGTAGGAGGAGGATGAGGAGAAGAAAGAGAAAATGAGGAAGAAGAAAAAGGAGAAGAAGATGAATAATAATACTAATAATAAAAAGAAAATGGAGAAGATGAAGATGTAGAAGAATTAGTAGGAGAATAAGAAGAAGGAAAAGAAAAAGAAGAAGAATAATAATAATAAAAAGAAGAAACAGAAGAAGAAGAAGAAGAAGAAGAAGAAGACAAATAAGAGGAATAATAAGAAGAAGTGAAAGAAGAAAAAGTGCAAGACAAAGAAGAATAAGTAGAAGAGGAAGAGAGGAAGAAGAAGAGAAGAAGAAGCAGGAGAAGAAAAACAAGTGGAAGCAAAAGAAGAAGAGTAGGGAGAAGAAGAAGAAAAAGGAGAAGATGAGGAAGAATAAGAGGAAGAAGAAGAAGATGAACAATTAGAGAAAAATTAAGAATAATAATAAAAGGAAGAAGAAGAACAATTTTAGGAAGAACAAGATAAAACAAAGAAAAGAAGAAGAGGAAAAAGAATAATAAGAGGAAGAAGAAAAAGTGGAAGAAGAAGAAGAAGGAAAAAAGAAGAGGAAGAAGAAGATGGAGAAGAAGAGAAAGAAGAAGAAAAAGAAAGAAGAAAAGAAAAAAAATAAGAAAAAGAGGAAAGAAGAGAAGAAGAGGAAGAAGAAACGAAGAGGAAGAAGATGAAGATAATGAAAAAGTAGAGGAAGACAAAAAATAAAAAGAAGAAGCAAAAAAAGAAGATTAAGAAGAAAATGAAGAGGATGAAAATAAAGAAAATAAAGACGAAGAGGAAGATGAAAAAGAAGAATAATAATAAGTAAATGAAGAAGATGATGATGATGATCAAGATGACGAAGAGAATGAAGAAGTACAAGAATAGGAAGAATTACAAGACGAAAAGAAGATGAAAAAGTGGAAGATGAAGAGGAAAAAGATGATGATGATGATGATGAAGAGAAAGAAAAAAAGATGAAGAATAAGAAGAAAAAGAATAAGAAGAAAAGAATAATAATAATATTATTATTATTAAGAAAAAGAAGTAGAAGATGATGAGGAAGAAGAAGAGGAGGAAGAGGAGGAGGAGGAGGAGGAGAAGAGGAAGAAGAAGAATTATAATAATATAAAGAAGAGCAAGAAGAAGAAGAAGAAGAAGAAGAGGAAGAGAAATGTAGCAGAGGAATTGAAGAAAAAAAGGAAGAATAATGAAGAAGAATATGAAAAATAAGAAGAAGAAGAATTGAAGAAGAACATACAGCATGAGAAAAAAAGGAAGAATAAGTAGCAGAGGAAGAAGAAGTAGTAGTAGAAGAATATGAAGAGGAGGAGGGATGGGATGAAGAAGAAAAAGACAAAAAAGAAAAATAAGAATACAAATAAGAAGAAGAAGAAGAAGAGGAGGAGGAGGAGGAATGATAAGAATAGGAATAAGAAGAAGACGAGGAAGAGGAATAAAAATAATAAGAGGAAGGAGAAGAACAAGAGGAAGAAGAAGGAGAAGAAGAATAATAATAAGAAAAAGAAGTATAATGAGGAAGGAGAGATGAGAAGAAGAATAAATAGAAGAAATAAAGACGAAGAAGAGACGAAGATGATGATGATGATGAGGAAGAATAATAATAATAATAATAATAATAATAATAATAATAAGAGGAGGAGGAAGAAGAAGAAGAGAAAGAATAAGGAGAGGAAGAAGAAGAAGAATAAGAAGAAGATGATGAAGAACAATGAGAAAAAGATCGAGATAAAGAAGAATGAGAAGAAGAAGAAGTTGTAGTAGTAGTAGTAGAAGAAGAGAAGAAGAGGAGGAGAAGGAAGAATAAGAAGAGGAGGAGAAGGAAGAAGAAGAAGAGGAGAAGGAAGAAGAAGAAGAAGATGATGATGATGATGAGGAATAAGAAGAAGAAGAGGGGGGGGGGAGAAGAAGAATAAGAAAAAGAAGATGCAGAAGATGAAGGAAAAAAAGATGGAGAAGAAGAAAAAGAAGAAAAGAAGTTGGAATATTAGTAGGAGTAGGTGGAGGAAAATAAAAAGAAATAAAAGAAGAATAAGATAAAAAGTTGGAGGATAAAAAGATGAAGAAGAAAAAGATGAAGAAGAAAAAGAAGAAGAATAAGTAGGAGGAGGAGGAAGAGATGAATAAGAAAAAAGAGAAGAAGAAGAATAAGAAGAAGAAGAATAATAATAATAATAATAAGAAATATAAGAAGAAGAAGAAGAAGTGAAGGAGAAGAAGAAGAAGAAGAAGAAAGAGGAGGAGATGGATGAGGAGAAGAAGAATAAGTAAAAGAAGAATAATAAGAATAAGATGATGATGATGCAGAAGAAGAAGAAAAAAAAGAAAATAAGAAAAATAAGAAGAAGAAGAAGATAATGATGATGATAATGAAGATGAAAATGAAGGAGATGAGCAAAAAGAAGGAAAAGAAGAAGAAAAAAGATTAGAAGAAGAAGATGATGAAGGAGAAGAAGAAGAATTAGAAAAAAAATAAGAAAAAGTTAAAAGAAGAAGGAGATGAAGCAGAAGAAAAAAAAAGAACAGGATGAAAAATAAGAAGAAGAAAGAGAAGATTAAAGAGAATAAAAAGAATGAGAGAATGTTGAAGAAGAAGAAGAATGAGAAGATAATTAAGAAAAAGAAGAAGAAGAAAAAAATGAAAAAAAAAAGAAGAGAAGAAGAAGTAGTAGAAGAAGGAGGAGGAGAAAAAAAAAGGAGGGGAGAAGATTAAGAACAAGAAGAAGATTCATAAGAAGGTTGAGAATTAGAATAAAATAATGATGATGATAATGAAGTATAAGAAGGAGGAGAAAAATAGAAGAAGAAGAAAAAAAAAATTAGGATAAGGAAAAGAAAAAGAAAAAGTAGAAGAATAAAAAGAAGAAGAATGAGAAGAAGAAGAAGAAGAATGAGAAGAAGAAGAAGAAGAGAAGGAGAAGAAGAAAAAATGAAGAAGGAAAAAAAGAAGAAGAAGAAGAAGAAGAAGAAGAAGAGGAAGAAGAAGAAGAAGAAGAAGAGGAAGAAGAAGAAGAAGAAGAAGAAGAGGAAGAAGAAGAAGAAGAGGAAGAAGAAGAAAGAAAGAAGAAGAAGAAGCGGAAGAAGAAGAAAGAAAAAGAAGAAGAATAAGAAGAAGAAGAAGAGGAAGAAGAAAAAAGAAGAAGAATTAGAATAAAAAGAAAAAGAAAAAAAAAGAAAAAGAAAAAGAACAAAATGAAAGAAAAGAATGAGAAGAATAAGGAGGGGGAGAAGAAAAAGGATTAAAAGAAGATCTAGAATAAGTTGGACAAGAAGAAAAAGAAGAAATAGATAAATAAGTAGAAGAAAAAAAAGAAGAAATAAAAGAAGAAGATAAAAAAAAGAAGAAGAAGAATAATATTAATAATAATAATGATAATATTAATATTAATAAAGAAAAAGTAGCCGGAGAAGAATAAGAAGTTAAAGAAAAAGAATAAGAAAAGCAAAAAAAGGAGAATAAAAAGAAGAATATGTTATGAAAGAAGAAGCATGATAAGAGAAAAAAAGCTTAGAAGGAGGAGGAGGAGAAGCAGCAGAAGGAGTTGGAGAAGGAAAAGAGGAAGAAGAAGAAAAAGAAGGAGAATGATATGAAGAAGAAGAAGAAGAAGAATAATAATAATAATAAGATAAAGAAGCAACAAAAAAGGAGAAGAAGAAGAAGAAGATGATGATGATGAAGATTAAGTACAAGAAGAATAAAAAGGCAGAGGAGTAGAAAAAGAAGAAGAAAAGGATGTATAATAAGAAGAACAAGTAGGAGGAGGATAAGACAACGAAAACCTAGCTCTCTCGAAAACCATCTCTCGAAAACTCTTCCGCGGATTTCTCTAGATTTTCTCTATTGCGAATTATCTTAAACAAATGATTATGTGAATTTGTTGAATGATTATTGTGCAAACTGCTTCGTGTACTGTTTTTATGATACAGGTTCTCTTGGGATTTTCTCTTTAACGTACTATCCTGCGAATATCTCGAATAAACATACAGGTTATGTGAATTGTTGAAGGATTTATTGTGAAAATCGCTTAGTGAATTGATTTCCGTTACAGTTTCTCTCGTGATTATTTGCGAACATCTTGAATAAACTGTTAATTGGGAGAACTATTGTTTAATTGCTTTGCGAACTACCTGGAAACAATAACGAAAACATTGAATAAATTGTTTGTTGAATGTTCTTCGGATATAGTTAAGAGATACAGCTTGTTATATTTGCAAATTAAGGGTAACTGTTATGGGAATACTGTTACAGGGAACATGAATAATAGTATAAACTGTTAAGTGATTTCCTTGTATTCTCGTGAAAATCCTCTCACCTTTTCTCTCCAGTGATTATCTGGAAATCTGTTGTGGGATAGTTGAGGGACTTTTGTTTTCGGGAACTGCTATTTGATATTATAAGGGTATAGTGTTGAGTAATTGTTAGATTGTGAAACAAAGAAAAAAGAAAACATCACTTAAGCTCAAATCAAGCCCAATACAAGGTAAGAATGGAAAAATCTAACTTATTATTAAATAATAAGTCTTTTGCCTCGGTGGTGAAGAGCTCCGTGCTGATCTTACGAATTCAAGGGAACAAAAATGGTCTCCCGGCCATCATCTTTTCTGCCGAAGAATCTCAAAGGCTCTTAGAACCTTTCGAATATTCGCTCGTTGGAAAGTTCTCTCACGGCAGGCCTCGTGCGATTGGAGTTCAGAAATTTATCGAAAATTTAAAGCTCAAGGGGAAGGTGAAATTTGCTGATTTCGATGCCAAACATGTTGTGCTGCAATGCTCTCTACTGGAAGATCAATATCGCCTATGGCAGCGTGGATTATGGCAAGTTGAAGGCTTCCCCATGCGTATACTGAAGTGGACAAAGGATTTTACTTCTCTTGAAGAGGCGCCTATAGCTCCAGTATGGTTTACATTGCCTTTTCTGCCACTCCATTTCTTCTCTGAGACATCTCTTTATGCAATCTCATCGTGCTTGGGTAAGCCCATGTTACGAGATGAAGCCACAAGAACCATGTCAAGGCCGAACAAAGCACGTGTATGTGTAGAGCTAAACCTCTTAACTAAACCGCCTGAAAAAATATGGATAGGTAGTGGTGAAGGGGAACAGGCCGAGGGGTTTTTGCAAACTGTCATTCCCGAAAGCCTTCCTCCCTACTGTTCAAAATGTAAGAGGCTAGGGCATGAAAATTCCTCGTGCAAGGTGGGGAAAGAAGAACATAACAATGGGCAGCAGCACGAAGGAGGAGGCGGGAATGTGATGCATTGGGTAAGGAAAGAGGAGGCTTCACTTCACAAACAAAACCAGCCGAAGGGAGATTTGCACTCAAGCATCCCTCCAGATAATCCTACTCAAGAAGAAGGACCCCTGAGAGAGACTAACTCGGGGATAGAAAATGATGTTAGTTTAATAAAAGGATGGGAGGAGGTAAAATATAAAAGAAAATATAAAAAAACAATTAAAACAAGAATTGTATTGAAAGAAAAACTTGAGGATTATGCATGGATAGATGTGGATCTTCTGGATTTTCCTGAAGATGAATCGGTAATTTTTAGTTGCCCTTCAAGCCAGAAGGATGATGTATCCCAGGATGAGGCAGAGTTTAAAGTAAAGGATGATATACATATTTATAATGAAGATTGGGGGAATCTTTCAAGAACCCAATCCATGGAGGCCCTAAAGCAAATTGCTATGGTGCTCGGAAAACATGAAAAATATAAGGAGATTAGGTATGAAATTCCTCACACTCCTAAAACAGCAAGAAATACGAAAAAATATGCTAACATGTCATATGAATCTAAGTGTACAACTCGAGCCCAAGCTAAACTAGTTTTTAATGGATAGATGTCTATATTGGAATGTTAGGGGAATAGCCAATAGCCCCACAATAAATAGATTACGACTTTTAATTAAAGAACATAAAATCTCACTACTGATTATTGCAGAACCAATGGTCCTGCAAGCTCAATTAAATAAATATAGAGCAATTTTAGGATTTAATAAGGCTTATGCTAATCTAAATAATAAACTTTGGATTTTATGGCAAAGTAAATTGAAAATTGAAATATTAAAAGATACTGAACAAATAGTACATTTCAAATTAGATAAGAGCACAGATCAAATAATCTCAGTAGTTTATGCAAAAAATGATAAACAATCTAGGCTGGCATTATGGGAAGAAATGAAAGATATAGCAAGTAGAAATTTACCTTGGATAATAGGAGGCGACTTTAATATAATTAGAAGCCCTCAAGAAAAGAAGGGTGGTAAACCACCAGACAAGGTAGCCATGAAACAATTTAATGACACAATAGCCATTACCAATCTAATGGAAATAGATTTTAATGGTTCGAAATATACCTGGTGTAATAATTGGAAAAAAAGAGGAGTCATCTGGGCTCGTCTGGATAGGATTATGTGTAACACAAAGTGGGTCACCTCACAAGGGACTACGGGGCTTAGACACCTAAACAGAACTTGCTCTGACCATAGCCCACTACTTATCACGATTCAAAAAAATCAGGGTAATACATCTAATTTTAAATTTCAAAATATGTGGGTAAAGCATGCGAGCTTTGCATGAATTGTTAGAGAATCTTGGAAAGAGCCAGCAGAGGGTAAACCGATGCAAGTCCTATCAATCAAACTTCTGAGGCTAAAAGCTTGTTTGAAAACATGGAATAAAGAGGTTTTTGGGAAATTAAATCAGGAGCTAAAAAAACTAGAAGAAAAAGTAGCCAAGTTGGAGCAAGATTTTGACTCCACAAATAATAATGAAACTCGAATAGAATTAAGTAAGGCTAAAGGAGAACTGAGATTGAAACTACACATGGAGGAAATTTACTGGAAACAACGAGCAAAAATAAAATGGTTAAAAGATGGGGATCATAATACCAAATTTTTTTATAGTATGTCTAAAATAAAATCTCAAAAAAATAAAATTAAAGGTCTAATAAACGAAGAAGTAGAATGGGTAGAAAATGAAAAGGAAATAGGAGCTCTCTTTAAAAAATTTTTTGAAAATCAATTATGTAGTCAGTCAAGTAGGACAGATAATTCTCTAATGCAAGTGATTAGGGTGACCATTACGGAAGTTCAAAATCAATCAATGGAATTGGTCCCAGAAGAACAAGAAGTTAAAGAGGCTGTGTTTAGTCTGGATAAAGATAGTGCAGCAGGACCTGATGGTTGGAACAATTATTTCTTTCAGGTAAACTGGGATACGATTAAAACCAAGTTAGTTCCTGCAATTGCAAGTTTTTTTGTAGGGGCGGAAATCCCAAAAGCATGGGCAAAATCTTTTATAGTATTAATTTCAAAAAAAAGAATCACCACAGAAATGTGAGGATTATAGACCAATAAGCTTATGCAATGCTATTTATAAAATATTGGCAAAAATATTACAAAATAGGCTGAGCTTAATTTTACCTTCAATAATATCTCAGGAACAAACGGGTTTTGTTAAAAATAGATTAATGATAGAAAATATAAAGCTTGCATCTGAAATGATGAAAGAGATAGGAAGTAAGTCTAGAGGAAAAAACTTAGTGGTTAAATTAGATCTATCGAAAGCCTTCGATAGAGTAGAATGGGATACCCTTTGCTTTGTGTTAAGGAGGTTCGGCTTTTCAGAACTAACCATAGATCTAATATTTAGATGTATATCAAGTACTTGGGTAAGAGTCCTGGTAAATGGTAAGTTAAGTGAGGAACTTAAACCAAATAAAAGTTTAAGGCAAGGGGATCCGTTATCCCCTCTTCTTTTCGATATCTATCTAGAATTGCTAATACGTAACTTGAATAAGAAAATATCCGAAGGTAAAATATTGTCATTCAGACAACCAAGGAATACACCCAGAATAGGTTGTTTAGCTTATGCAGATGACCTTATAATATTTACAAATGCTAGCATAAAGTCTTTAATGAATCTTATGGATCTTCTCCAAATTTTTGAAAAAGAGATAGGTCAAATGGTTAATAAAAGCAAATGTCAGTTCATGCTTGCTAAAAATGCAAAATTAAAGTTAGTAGATAAAATAAAAAGGATTACGGGATTTGCAGAAATAAAAGGGGCATTAATATATTAAGGTTGTCCGATATATGAGGGGAGGTTGAAAGAAGAATATCTAAGTTACTTTCAGGACAAACTAAGAAAGAAAATAGCAGGATGGAAAGAAGAGTTACTGGGTTTTGGGGGAAGAATAACACTGCTGTCACATGTATTACAAAGCACGCTTACACACATATTATCAGTGATACACCCCCCTAAGAAATTTATTAATAAACTCGAATCGGAAATGACCAACTTCTTATGGGGTAAAAAACAAGGCAGAAATAAACTACATTGGAAGGACTGGAAAAGTATCTGTTATCCAAAAGAGGAAGCATGATTAGGTCTAATGAGCCTCCAGGACTCGGCAGCTGCCTGGGACTGTAAAAGCTGGTGGAGACTTAAAGAAAGTGATAGTCTGTCGGCTAAATATATGCGGGTAAGATATTTAGATAACAAGAATAAGACCACTAAGAAAGTCTCGAACAGTTGGAAGTCAATGGAAAAACAAAAAGAAATAGTGGACTCACACTCTATACAAAAGAGGAGCGACTAGAAATGGATGTTAACACCACAAGGAAATTTTCCCTCAAGTCGGCAAAAGACTTGGTCAGAAAGAAAAAACCGGCTCAAACTCTATTTAAATGGGTATGGCAAGAAAACATACCGCAAAAAATGCGCTCCTTCACATGGAAGGCTTTAATGAATGCTATACCGGTAGATAGAAATATACAAAAGAAAGGTATAAACATCGCATCAAGATGTGAATGCTGTTTACAAGCGGTTGAAACCACTGATCATTTGCTTTCTAATGGTCCCATTGCAGCAGAAATATGGAAAGAAATGGAAGGGGAAAAAAGAATATGTAAAATAGATGATGGATTAATAGACAAAGTTAAAAAATGGGAAAAGGAGAAAATGAAAAGCCCCACCAGGAAATGGCTCAACCAAAAACTGCCGCATCTAATTATTTGGTGTATATGGAAATCTCGAAACAAAAGTAAATTCGAAAATATAAGGATGAATTTAACAGAAATTATAAAAGATATTAGAAAGGAGATATGTAATATATCACTAATAAAACCGATAGTTATTCAGGAAATGAAACAAGAAAAGAAGATTGAGAAAGATTGGGATCTCACATATAAAGTATTAAATCAGCAAAGGGCTAAATGCATACAGTGGAATGCTCCGCCGGTTGGTAAACTCTCACTTAATATGGATGGGAGTTTTAGCAGGGACACTGGAATAGCAGGAGGAGGCGGGGTAATAAGAGATCATACAGGGACAGTACAGAGAGCTTTCACCAGATCTAGTAGAGCCTCTTCGGCGTTAGAATCTGAAATCAGAGCATTAAAATCAGGGTTAGAGATATGCAAGCAGCTTAACTTTAAAAACATTGAAGTACAGGTAGACTCAAAATTACTAGTTGATACAGTAATCAATAAGAAAATATTATGGAGGAATGAAGAGGAACTAGAAGTAATTCTTGGTCTTATGGATGAACTGAAGGCCTCAATAATACATATATACAGAGAAGCGAACTATCTAGCGGATAATCTATCTA
This sequence comes from Sapria himalayana, assembly GCA_029783825.1. NCBI lineage: Eukaryota > Viridiplantae > Streptophyta > Magnoliopsida > Malpighiales > Rafflesiaceae > Sapria > Sapria himalayana. The sequence goes on along the minus strand of JAREIK010002322.1, from coordinate 96,118 downwards.
AAATAGGTACCACCAGAGGAGATATAGAATTTAATGAGAAACTCATGCCAAACAAACTAAAGGGAATAGCATGTTTAGATAAAATGGGTTTTCCTTATTTTAGAATAAATAAACAAACCATGAAGATATAACAAAGCCTCAACTTTCTGATGGATTGGGCGGGAATAATGAGTATTTTAAAATATGTATCTTGACTATTGCTAATATAATATAATAATATCTATTCTGACTTTTACGCTGCTATATAAACACTGTTATATAAAAAGTTGTATAAAGCCTATAATAGTAATAAATAAGAATATAGAGGAGTATGTAGATAAATCATGGGACCTTAATATTAAGATAATTAAGCAGCAAAGGATAAAAAGTATAACCTGGAATAGACCTCCAGCAGGAAAGTTATCACTTAACACGGATGGTAGTTTTAAGTGGGTAGAGTCCAGGGCAGGGAAATTTCTGTCTTTGTAGGGAAGCTATCCAGCAAGGCCCAAAACTAAAGCAATCAGCAAAAGGGAGGTAAAGTGGCAAGGTATGTGGGTATATTGGATTTATGCTATTGGTTTTGGTGGTTTTTTTCTGTTTTTTTAGCAGCTTAAGGCATCAAATAGGAATGGGCAGAAACTAGAAGCTAGGACTTGTATTGGAGATTTATAAATGGCAAATAAGATGGCATAATGGATCACCCTGGTCCTGAGGGGTGATCGATATAAGTGGGTGAAGCAATCACAAAAGGGATATGGTAAGTGGATTTCTTGCTTGCACAGTGTTTTCTTTGCTTTTTCTATAGGTAGAAATGAAAGAAGCAACCAAAACTAAGCTGCGATAACATTAGGGGATGGGCTTGAGAAAAGGTAATGGATGTATAGATATGTAGTCTTTTCTGCATGTATATATGTACTCAATATAAAAACTGCACAAGGCAACCTTCAGTCCTTGGCTCAGTGGATGAAGCTACATGGAAGGATAGATGCCTATTTAAATGTAGTAGCTGGAAGTCTGTGTCACATTGAGTCTGTTTAAACTTTAAATGTTGCTGGAAGTCTGTGTTATATTGAATCTGTTGGAGTGTATGTTGCTGGAAGTCTGTGTCGCTGGAAGTCTGTTTATGGAAGTTTTATGTTGGAAGTTTGTAAGTCATTGTATACATGTGTTAAGGTGTAGTCTAAAACTTTGTAAGAGTAGATAGGAGATGAATAAAGAGCAAAGAAATGGAAGGAGGCATTACAGGGCAGAACAGCCATGGATGAGTTCCTGAAGTTATACACAAAGATATTCCAAGCCAACTCATTAATCAAGCAAGGAGAATCAAAGATCTTCTTGCTAATTTGGTTTGTGCAGGGAAAGGCGGGTAAAGGGCTCATTTATGGTTTCTAGAAGTGCTCAAAGACATTTGCTAGAGAAAAGGTGTTCTCGACTAAAGGAGGAACGAGATGATTAAAGACTCAAGCTTGCTGGAAAATGACGTAGTGCGAATTAAAGATGCAGATTTAAAGGATTCAAGTTACTAAAGAAAATACAGAAATATAAAAAGAAGCAAGAAAAAGTTCATTTCACACATGGAAATATTGGGAAAGCAAGACAATGAATAAGCTACCATCACAAAGCTAGCCATTAACACTCAGAATGAAGAGTTTCTCTATTAACCTTTTATATATATTATTAGATATATTTCTGTAAGGGTAGATGGAAATGTAATTTATCTTTTTATTTGAAAAAAAAAAGTAGGAGGAGGATAAGAAGGACAAGAAGAAGAAAAAAAGAACTAGAATAAAAAAAGAATAAGGAGAATATGAAGAATACAAAAAATAAAAAGGAGAATAAGAAGAAGAAAAATAAAAAAAAATGAGAAGGAGGAGGAGTAGGAGAAGGACAAGAAGAAAAATATGATGATAAAGTAAAGGAGGATGAGAAGTTGAAGAGGTAGAAGAAGAAGAACAACAATAAAAAAAATAAGAAGAAAAATAATAAAAAGAATAAGAAGAAAAAGAAGATGAAGAATGACAAGAAAAAAAAGAAAACAAAAGAAGAAAAAAAAAGAAAAAAAGTAGAATATGTAGTAGAAGAAGAAAAAGAAGAAGAAGAGAAGAAGAAGAAGAAGAAGAGAAGAAGAAGAATAAGAGAAGAAGAAGAAGAAGTAAAACAAAAAGAAGCAGGAGTATGAGTGGGAGTAGGAGTAGAAGAACAAAAAAAGAAGAATAAGAAGAAGAAAAATATGAAGAGGAAGAAGAAGAAGAAGATGATGATGATGATAATGATGAGGAGGAGGATGAGGAGGAGGAGAAGAAGAAGTAGTAGGAGGAGGAGGAGAATATAAAAAAGTAAAAGAAGAAAAATAAGAAGATAGAGTAAAAGAAATATAAGAAAAAGAAAAGAAGAATAATAATATTAATAATAATAAACGGTTTTCTTTTTCAAAAAATGTTCTCAAATTCTAGAGAGAGAAAATCTGGTTTTCTAGAGAGAGAAAATCTCCATTTTTGCTCAAATCAAGCTCCCATTAAGCTCAAAATGGAGCAAAAGGATTTATTATTAAATAATAAATCCTTTGCCTTGATTACAAGAGGGACCACGCATCACCCACGGACTTTCGAAACCAAGAACGAGAGTCCCGCTATCATCTTCTCCACTGAGCAAATGCATAGGTTCCTAGAACCTTTCGAATATATGCTCGTAGGGAAATTCTCCCATAGCAGACCTCGAGCAAACGTACTACAGCAGTTCATTACTACATTAAAGCTCAAAGGAAGCGTGAAGTTTGCCGATTACGATGCCAAACATATTTTTCTTCAATGCTGTATGGAGGAGGATCATTATCGGTTGTGGCAAAGAGGGCTATGGTATGTCGATGGCTTCCCTATGTGTGTTCTGAAGTGGACGAAAAACTTCAGTCCCCTCGAAGAAGCTCCCATTGTGCCGGTATTGATTACATTGCCGAATCTTCCATTGTTTTTATTTAACACGCAGTCTCTACATATTCTCTTCTTGCTTCGGCAAGCCCATGTTTCGGGATGAAGCAACATCCTCCATGACTAGAACATGAGCTGCTCGAGTATGTGTGGAATGTAACTTACTCACACAGCCGCCTAGCAAAATATGGATAGGCAATGGGGATAATGGACAGTATGAAGGTTTTTGGAAAACAGCCATACCCGAAAACCTTCCATCATACTGCCTTGGCTATAAAAGGATTGGTCACGGTATAGAAGAATGTAGGGTGGGAAAAGAGGAGAGGGTTATGGGGTATAAGCAGTAAGTCAAGGGTAGTGGTGAAGAAAAATGGGTTAGAAAGGAAGAGATAGCCCCCAATGCTCAAACCGAAAAGCTTGTGGAAGGGGAAGGGGTAGGAGAATGTGAGAGAGTGCTAGAGAGTCATAGGATAAAAGTCAAGGGAGTTACAAACAATGAAGAATGTGAAGGAAAGGATTTGGAGGAAGGATGGGAGAAGGTGAAAGCTAAAGTGAGAAAGGGGAAAAAACTCAAAGTTAGAAGAGATTTAAAGGAAAAGCTCGAGGATTACAGCTGGATGGATGAAGATCTCTTGGATTTTCCAGATGAGAATGCAGAGGTATTTAGCTGCCCTTCACTAAGTGAGGAAGAAGAAAATGGAGAAGGCCCATTAGCAAAGATAAAAGATGATTTAGAAATTTATGAGGAAGATTGGGGAAAGCTATCCAGAGATCAAGCCATGGAATCAATAAAAAGGATGGCTATGCACCTCGGGCAGCAGGTAAAATACAATGAAATAATGCATAATTTTTCTAATATATCTAAAACTCAAAGAAACATGAAGAAACATCTGAATAAGACTTACAAGTCTAAATATACAACTAGATCTCAAGCAAAGTCAGTAATTAATGGATAGGTACCTTTAATGGATAGGTACCATCAATTAATAGGCTAAAACAATTAATAAAAACTCATAAAATTTCGTTAATAATTATAGCTGAACCTATGGTACAAAAAGATCAACTAATGAAATATAGTGAAAAATTAGGGTTCAAAAATGCGTTTGCAAATTTGAATAGTAAACTATGGATCATGTGGCATGACCATTTGGACATTGAAATATTAAAAGGTACAGAACAGATAGTTAATTTTATAACTAATAAAAAAAAGAAGAAATAATATCAGTTGTTTATGCTAAAAATGATAAAAAAGCTAGATTAGATCTATGGAAGGAAATGCAGAGTATTGCAATTAAAAATATTTCATGGATCATAGGAGGAGATTTTAATGTCATAAGAAGTGCTCATGAAAAGAAAGGTGGTAAGACCCCAAACACAGTGGCGATGTCACAATTTAATGATATTATCGCCAGTACTAATTTAATGGAAGTGGATTATATAGGTTCAAATTACACTTGGTATAATAACTGGCGTAGAAGAGGAGCAATTTGGGCAAGGCTGGACAGGGTCATGTTAATGCCAAATGGGCAGTCTCGAATGAGGTCACGGGGCTGAGACATTTAAACAGGACCTGTTCAGACCACAACCCATTGCTCATAACAATTCATAGAGATCTCTCTATTAGAGGTGATTTTAAGTTTCAGAATATGTGGGCTAGGCACTCGGACTTTGATAGAATGGTTAGAGAATCTTGGAGAGAACCAGCACCGGGGAAACCTATGCAGGTTTTGTCAACAAAGCTACATAGGCTAAAAAGTTGTATTAAAATATGGAACATAGAGACTTTTGGTAATATAAATCAACAAATAAAATAGGCAGAGGAAGAAGTGTCAAAGCTAGAAATAGAATATGAAACTACGAATAATGAAGAAGATAGAATGGCACTAAGTAAGGCGAAAGGTATCTTGAGGCTTAAGCTGTACATGGAAGAAATATTCTGGAAACAGCGTGCAAAAGTTAAATGGCTGAAAGAAGGGTATAAAAATACGAAATTTTTCATAACATGAGCAAAATAAAAACTTATAAAAATAAAATTAAAGGTATAAAAAATGAAGAAGGAAAATGGGTAGAAGAAGATAATAAAATAGGAGCACTTTTTAATAATTTTTTAAAAATCAACTATGCGGTCAGCCTATACACGAAGGGGACACACTAATGAAAGAAATTACTTTAAATGTTACAAAAGAGCAAAATCAAATGATGGAAAAGATCTCGGATATGGATGAGGTCAAAGATGCAGTATTCAGCCTGGACAAAGATAGTGCGGTAGGACCAGACGGCTGGAACAATTACTTTTTCTAGGTATGCTGGGAGATTATTAAAAATGATCTCGTTCTTGCCATCACTAGTTTCTTTGTAGGGGCGGATATCCCTAAAGCATGGGCAAATTCACTTATTGTATTAATCCCAAAAAATAAATCCCCCAGAAATGCGAGGATTTTAGACCCATAAGCTTATGTAATGCGATATATAAGATTTTGGACAAAATTTTTGCAAAATAGATTAAGTGATATCCTGCCTTCTATAATATCCCAGGAACAAACGGGCTTCGTTAAAAATAGGTTAATGATGAAAAATATAAGACTGGCGTCTGAGATGATGAAAGACCTAGCAAGTAAAGCGAGAGGGGATAATTTAGTAATTAAACTAGATTTATCTAAAGCTTTCGACAGGGTGGAATGGAATATACTCTGTTATGCCATGAGAAAATTTGGCTTTTCTGAATTATGCATCGATATGATATATAGATGTGTATCTAATCTTTGGGTTAAAGTTATTGTAAATGGGAAAAAAGGAGAAGGATTCAAGCCAAAAAAAAGCTTAAGGCAAGGAGACCCACTATCTCCTTTATTATTTGATATATATTTAGAACTGTTAATATTAAATTTAGACAAAAGAATGTCTGAAGGAAAGATTATTCCGTTCAGACAACCAAAAAACAGCCCAAGAATAGGCTGTCTAGCTTATGCGGATGATCTTATAATTTTTACAAATGCAAGTAGAAGATCATTAGCGAGCTTTATGGACCTTTTACACATGTTTGAAATAGAAACAGGGCAGATGGTAAATAAAAAGAAGTGTCAGTTTATGTTAGCTAAAAAAGTAATGGAAAAGGTGGCAAATAAAGTAAAGAATATTACAGGATTTACCCAAAACAAAGGAGCACTAATGTACTTAGGATGCCCTATATACGAGGAAAGATTAAGAGAAGAATACTTAATAACACTACAGGAGAAAATAAATAAGAAAATAGTAGGTTGGAAAGAAGAACTTCTGAGCTTTGGGGGGGGGGGGATTACATTAATCTCTCATGTTCTACAAAGCACATTGGTACATATTCTTTCAGTTATTCACCCTCCTAAGAAATTTACGAAAAAACTAGAAAAAGATATGGCTAACTTTTTATGGGGCAAAAAAGAAGGTAAAAATAAACTACATTGGAAGAAATGGGAGGATATTTGCTACCCAAAAGTGGAAACCGGATTAGGTTTAATTAAGTTACAAGATCTGCCAGCTGCTTGGGACTGTAAAGGATGGTGGAGGCTAAAAGAAAATAATAGTCTATGGGTGAGATATATGAGAGCTAAATACTTAGAACATGAGAAAATTAATAAGAAAAAGGCCTAGAATAATTGGAAAGCATTAGAAAAACAGAAAGAAATAGTAGAATCTCATTCAAAAATGGAGAAGAGTGGATGGAAATGGACCCTCACTCCCCAAGGTAATTTTACACTTAAAACAGTAAAGAATCTGATTCGAAAGAAAAAATAGATTAACCCACTTTTTAAATGGGTCTGGAAGGAAGGCACTCTACAAAAAATGTGCTCGCTTGCATGAAAAGCTCTTGTGAATGCTTTACCTGTAGACACGAATGTTCAAAGAAAGGGTATAAAGATAGTATCCAGATGCGATTGATGTTATCAAGCAATAGAATCTTTGGATCATCTATTTTCGGAAGGAAAAATTGCAGAAGAAATATGGAGAGAGATGGAGGGTCTTAGTCAAGTAAATAGTAAGAATGTAACTTTAATAGAGAGAATTAAAAGATGGGGGAGGGATACTCCAAAAACACCCACAATGAAATGGTTAAATCAAAACTTACCACACGTAGTAATTTGGTGTATATGGAAAGCAAGGAATAAAAGCAGATTTGAGGGCATTAAAATGAATTCAGAAGAAATCTTAAAAGATATTAAGATAGAAATTAGTAATATATCCTGTATAAAACCTATAATAACAGATAATAAGGAAATAGAAAAAGAAGTCAGGAAAACATGGAACCTCTCAATTAACATAGTTAGGCGGCATTGGGTTAAAAGTATAAGTTGGAATAAGCCTCTAGCAGAAAAGTTATCTCTGAATACTGTTGGGAGTTTCAATAGGGAAACAGGATTAGCAGGTGGAGGAGGTGTAATAAGAGACTCTGAGGGTAGCATTAGGAAAGCCTTCACACTTGTTGGGAATTCCTCCTCGGCTCTCCACTCGGAAATTAGGGCGCTAAAAGAAGGACTATATATTTGCAAAAAGCTAGGATATATAAATCTGCAAATTCAGGTAGATTCAATATTATTGGTTGAGTTATTTAATAAAAAATTAGTATTGTGGCGGCATGAGGAGGAGATTGAAATAATAGTTAATTTTGCTAAAGAATTGGATGCATCAATATCACATGTATATAGGGAAGAAAATACACTGGCAGATAATCTTGCTAAAATAGGACTGACAGAGGGGGCAGCAGAATATGATGAGGAATCTTTACCGCTAAAACTGAAAGGAATAGCTAGATTAGATAAGCAGGAATTTCCTTATCTAAGAATAAGCAAGAACAAAGCGGGATAAATAATAGAAGTAGTGGATAACAATATTGAATACATATAACTTGAAATAAATTACTGCTTGTTGTGAAGTCTTCTTGGCAGGGATCCGAATTCAAATGAATACACAACAGGTCAAACAGGAGCAAGAGGAAAAGGAGGTAAAAAATACAGAAAACTTATAATAGTTAGTAGCTAGTATTTTTTGTTTTCTTAGCAGCATAATAGGTTTGGAGCTTAGAAAGGACAACATCTACAAGATATGGCAATCAAGTTTGAAGGCTGTAAAATCCTCGTCATTTTATTTTATTTGAACTTTATTATACAAGTCTTATATCCGAAACCTTGTATAAAAGGAAAGGAGGAGTCATGTGTTAATTTATGGAGTTAAAAAGTTAATAGAGTCTGTATAAGTAGAGTTTAGGAATAGTAGAGGAGACATTTCAGATCTGAAAAAGCTAAAGGCAAGACATGCTAAAGGAAAGAGGTCAAAGGATAATGAAAGGTGTGTTAGAGGAGCTGAAAAAAGGCAGAAAAAACTCCATCGGAGAATCTGAAACAAGCAAAGTAGAGGGCATTTAAAGTAAAGGTTAGCATATGAGAAATGGTAAATGGCTAGATGCATTGCAAGTATGTTTTGCAGGAATTGTTAGCAATGTAGAAGTTAAAGAAAGAAGGTCAAAGAAAGAGCAAAACCGTAAGAGCAGCAAGAAAGGAGATTAGACAAAGCACAAGGAGATAGTAAGGGGACTCAAAACAGAAAGATAAGAGAAATTATAAAAAGCTGGAAAAATAATTCTAAAGAAATAAACATAAAAGTTATATAGTTCGCGATTTTTTTGTTCTTTCTTGTATAAGGGTGTAAAAGAAAAATGGGTAGATGCTAATTTGTACAAATGGTATTCCTCCGCCAAAAGAGAGGGTTATATTTAATAAAATAAACCTTTTAAAAAAGAAGAAGAAGAAGAAGAAAAAAAATAACAAAAATATGAAGAAGAATGAGGAGAAGAAGGACAAGAAGAAGAATGAGAAGTAAAAGAAGAATAAGGAGGGGGACAAGAAGAAGAAGAAGAAGAAGGAGAAGTAAAAGAAGAATAAGGAGGGGGACAAGAAGAAGAAGAAGGAGAAGTAAAAGAAGAATAAGGAGGGGGACAAGAAGAAGAAGAAGAAGAATAAAAAGAAAAAAAGAATAAGAAGTAGTAATAGATGGAGAAGTAAGATAAGAAGAAGAAGAATAGGTTGGAGTAGAAGGATAGAAAGACGGAGAAGAATAAGAAGAACATGAAGAAAAAAGGAAGTAGAAGAAAAAGGCAAAGAATAAAGAGGAGGAAAGAAGGAGGACTAGGACAAGAAAAAGATGAAGCTAAAGATGATGAAGAAGAAGAAGAAAAAAATGAAGAAAAAAAAGAAAAAAAGATGAAGAATAATAATAATATAATAAAGATTTGGAAGAAGAAGAAGAAGATGAAGAAACACAATAAGATTTAGGAGGAGAAGAAGAAAAATAAGGAGAAGAAATAGAATAATAAAAATGAGGAAGAGCGGGGGAGGAGTAGGAGGAGGAGGAGATGATGATGAAGAAAAAGAAGTAGAAGAAGAAGTAGAAGAAGAAGTAGAAGAAGAAGAAGTAGAAGAAGAAGAAGAAGAAAATAAAGAAACAGAAGAAGAAATAGAAATTAAAGAAGGAGAAGTAGAAAAAGAAACATGCGAAAGATAAGAAGGATGAGGAAGAAAAGAAGAACAATAAGAAGAAGAAGAAGAAGTAGTAGTAGTAGAAAAAGAATAAGAAGAAAAAGAAGAATAGAAGAAAAAGAAGAAAGAGAAGAGAAAAAGAGAAAGGAGAGAAAGAAGAGAAAGAAGAGAAAGAATAGAAAGAAGAGAAAGAAGAGAAAGAAGAGAAAGAAGGGGAAGAAGAGAAAGAAGAGAAAGAAGAGAAAGAAGAGAAAGAAGAGAAAGAAGAGAAAGAAGAGAAAGAAGAGAAAGAAGAGAAAGAAGAGAAAGAAGAGAAAGAAGAGAAATAGGAGAAATAAGAGAAATAAGAGAAAGAAGAGACAAAAGAGAAAGAAGAGATAGAAGAGAAAGAATAAAAAGAAGAAAAAGAAGAAAAAAAAGAAAATAAAGTAAAAGAATAGAAGATGAAGAAAAATGGAAGTATAAAACGAGGAGAAACAACACTAAGAACAAGAGGGATAAAAAGAAGAAGAAGAAGAGCAAGTGGAAGAAGAAAAAGAATAAAATGAAGAACAAGAAGAAGAAAAAAATGAAGAACAAGAAGAAAAAAAAGAAATAGAAGAAAAAGAAGAAGAAGAGAGAGAACAAAAAGAAGAAGAAAGAGAAGAGAAGGAGAATGAGAATGAGAAGAAAAAGAAAAGAAAAATAAGAAGGAAAAGAATGAGATAATGAAGAAGAATAAGAAGAAAACAAACAAAAGTAGAAATGAAGATGTTGATGATGAATAAAAAAAAGAAGAAAAAGAAAACAAAAAGAAGAATAATAAATAGAGAAGATGAAAAAGAAGAAGAAGAAGATGTTTATGATGATGATGATGAAAACAAAAATACAAGAAGTAGATACAGAAGAAAAAAGAAAGAAAAAAAAATAGCAAGATGAAGAAAAAGATGAGAAAGAAGATTAAAAAGAAGATGACAAAGAAGAATAAGAACAAAATGAAGAAGAAGAAGTAAAAGTAGTAGTAGTGGTAGTAGTAGTAGTAGTAGAAAAAGAAGAAGAATAACATGTAGAAGAAGAAGAGGAGGAGGAAGATGAAGAAGAAGAAGATGATGATGATGATGAAAGGGAAGAAAAAGAAGAAGAAGAAAAAGAAGAGCAAGAATGAGAAGAAAAAAAGAGTAAGAAGAACAAAAATATGATGGAGATGAAGTAGAAGAAAAGAAGAATAAGAAAAATAAGAATAAAAAGAATAAGAATTAAAAAAAGATGATAAAGAAGATGAAGAAGAAGAAAATATTAAGAAAAAAAAATGAAGAAGAAGAAGAAGAAGACAATGAGAATAAGAATAAGAAGTGGAAAAAGAATAAGATGAAAAATAAAGAAGAAAAAGAAAAGAAAAAGAAGAAGGTGAAGAAGATAAGGAAGAAGAAGAAGAAGAGGTGCAGGGAGAAGAAGAAGAGATGCAGAAATAAGAAGAAGAGCAAGAAGAAGAAGAAGAAGAAGAGCAAGAAGAAGAAGAAGAAAAAGAAGAGTAAGAAAAAGAAAAAGAAGAAAATAAGAAAAAAATGAAAAAGTAGTCGTAGTCGTAGAAAAGAAAGAACAAGAATACGAAATTTAGAAAAACAAATGTCAGTTCATGTTATTAGGAAGAGCGTCAGAAAAAGTTGTTTAAAAGGTAAAAAGAGAAATGGAATTCTCTCAAAAGAAGGGGGCCTTGATGTACCCGGGCTACAGATATAAGAAGGAAGAGTTAAAAATAAGGAGTTAGAATTCCTAGTGGATAAAGTGAGACAAAAAATTGCCGGCTAGAAAGAGAATTTACTAAGTATGGCTGGAAGAATCACTTTGTAACACACATGCTTCAGGGGTCGTTAGCACATATTCTAATGTCGATTTGGCCAACAAAAACTATAATTAAGAATTTAGAAAAAGAAATGACTAATTTTTTATGGGGTAAAAAAGAGAGTAAAAATAAGTAGTATTAGAAAAAATGGGCAGATTTATGTTATCCAAAAGATGAAGCTGGTTTAGGATTTTCTAGCTTGGAGGATATAGCTAAAGCTTGGGCATGCAAAAACAAGAGGAGGCTGAAAGCGAATGGTGGCCTGTGGGTAGAATACATAAAAGCAAGGTATGGGCTTGGATATTATTCATTCAGCAACCCAAGTAAAGCATCGAAAAGTTGGAAACTGATGAAAAAACAACAAGATTTAGTTGAGAAGAATGCAATATTAATAAATAGTGGATGGGGATGGAGGTTGAACCCACAAAGGATATTTACGTTAAATAGTGCTAAAGAGACGGTAAGAAATAAAAGGCCTATCCAAAAAATATTTAAGAGAATATGGATAAAGGAGCTACCCCAAAAAACTAAATGTATTTATGTGGAAATTGCTCTCAAACGCAATTCCAGTTAATGAAAATATACAAAGGAAAGGGGTTAAACTAGCATTTAGATGTGAATGTTATTTCAAAGAGACTGGAAATATTAACCATGTATTTTCAACAGGAAAGATAGCTTCACACCTATGGCATAAACTGGAGGTAGAAATGGAGATTGAAAGAAGTAAGGTGGATTTAAAAGAAATATTAGAAAAGTGGAATAGAAAGTATACCAAAAATAAAATACTGAAATGGATGAGAAATTACATTCCACACATAGTAGTTTGGAGCTTATGGAAAGCGAGGAACAACAGTAAATTTGAGGGCATTCCAATGAATGTTGATATGATATTAAAAGATATTAAAAGAGACAGCTCATTTATTTCAGCTTGTAACCCAATAAAAGTTATAAGCATAGAAGTAGATGAAAGTAAAAAAAAAAAGCTTGGAGTCTTTCCATGAAATTAAAAAAACAGCCAAAAATAAAAGTTATTAACTGGAAAATGCCTCCACAAAGTAGTTTAACCCTTAACACGGATGGTAGTTTTAAAAAAGAAATGGGAGTGGCAGGTGGGAGAGGATCAATAAGAGATGAAGAAGGTAAGATAATGAAAGCGTTTATGTTGAGAGGTGAAGCCTTCTCAGCCTTGCAGGTAGAAATTATGGCCTTGCACAAGGGACTAAAGATATGTAAAAAAAAAATAACTAGCAAAATATTCAAGTTCAAGTAGATTCAAGTTTGCTTATAGATCTTGTGCTAAGAAAATTAGAATTATAGAAATTCGAGGAGGAAATTAGCATAATTAAAAATCTATTAGTGGAAGTAAAAGGAGTTATAATGCATATATTTAGAGAGACAAATGCATTAGCGGATAAGTTAGCAGAGGAAGGCATAAAAAAAGGAGAGCAAGAATTTGAAAGAGGCAATATTCTGGATACGGTTAAAGGTATAATAATCCTAGATAAAATAGAATATACATACATTAGAATTCAGAAGGTTAAAGATTAAAAGTCTCAAGGCTAGAGGGAAAACAACTAAAGAAGTTTAATGTTTATAAGATATTTCAAACTTAATGCAGACGCATGCCTTTAAAGCTAAGGGTCATCCTGGTCCTGAGGGGTGATAATATTTGATTTGTTGTTCTGTTTATGTTGTTCAGGAAATAGGAAAGGGGAAGCTGGAGGGGTGAAATTTAGAGTTTGATGGCCTCTTTTCATGAATAGGAGATGATGAAATTGATGGTGGCAGCATACAAAAGAATGCTAGAAATAAAAAATAATAATAATAATAATATCCAAAATGAAAGGGCAGGATTATAGATTCTGTCCGACTTGCTTGTGCTTGTTCTTGTTTATTTTCAGGTGAAATAAAAGGGGGAGGAGCTTAAAAGGAGTAAGAATAATTCATTTATTTACTTGCATTAAATGAAGTTTTTTACATATGGAAGCTAGTTCACCCTGGTCTGAGGGATGACAAAAAGGCTAAGTTATTTTTAATGTTGTATGTTTGCAAGGAGTTTGCTTCTTGTTTTGTAAATTTCAAATTGGGAGGAAAAGGGTGTGTTAAAAAGGAAGGGCATCTGCTTTGAACCAGGCTGATAGGCACTGGTGGTAATAGGTATAGGTCTGTAAAAGGTCTATAATGGAGTTTTTTTAGTTTAGTTTTGGCAGTTTTGTAATGGGAGTCTATTTAGGTTATTTTACTATTTCATGTTGGCTAACTGCCTGGGAGTTTGTTTATATTTGATAAAGGGTCTGTAATGGGGTTTGTATAAATATAGTCAGTCAAGGGAGGTGAAAGTTAGCATGAAAACCACGACACTAGTGAAAGAAAATGAGGTGGAAGTTAGCATGAAAACCATATAAGGAAGAATCAGGTTGGGCTCGTGTCAGGCCAGAGTTGGGAAAAGAGCTGCTCGGAAAGCTCGGGTCAGGCTGGAATACAGAAAAGGCAGGCTGGGGAGGGCCGGGAAATGGGCTTGTAAAAAAGAATCTAAAGTTAAAACCAAAGCGAGTATGCATAGACAAAGACTGCATAAGGCTAGTTTCGGCAGAGATTTTAAACAGCATTCAAAAGTGCGAGTTACAAGCAAGCTCAATTAGAAATATATAACTAAAATACGTCAGCTAAACATTAATTAAGAATTGTCAAATTAATGTTGCAAACTTTTAAATATTAGGAAAAGACCAGGAAAGGTGTAAAAGGGTTAAGGGTAGCTCTAGTTTTTAAAAAATGGTATTCCTCTGCCAAAAGAGACGGTGATACTAGTAATAAAATAAACCTTAAAAAGAAGAAGAATAATAATAATAAAAGAAGAAGAAAAAGAAGAAAAAAAAAGAAGAAGAAGAAGAAGAAAGAAGATGATGATGATGATGAAAGAAGAAGAAGAAGAAGAAGAAGAAAGAAGAAGAAGAAGAAAGAAAGAAAGAAGAAGAAAGAAGAAGAAGAAAAAGAAAAAGAAAAAAAAGAAAAAGAAAAAGAAAAAGAAGAAAGAAGAAGAAGAAGAAGAAGAAAAAGAAAAAGAAGAAAGAAGAAGAAGAAGAAGAAAAGAAGAAGAAGAAGAAGAAGAAGAAGAAAGAAGAAGAAGAAAAAAAAATGGTTATTTTTTTCAATAAACGCTCTCAACTTCTAGAGAGAGAAAGTACATTTCTAGAGAGAGAGACCACCATTTTTGAGTGAAAAAAGCTCAAATTGAAGCCAAAAATGGGGAATTCCGAATTGCTCTCCAATAAAAAAAATCATTTTCATCGCTATTCAAAGAAACTATGCCTAAGTTTCCAAACTTTGACGCAAAACAGGAGGCTCCCGCGGTGTTGTTTTTGAAGGAAGAACTACAGAAGCTGGAAGATTCTTTTGAGCTAACTCTTATCGGGTAGTTCTCCATGGCCAACCTGAATTCAATTCTATTCATTAATTCTTTGCCACTTTGACGTTATGGGCAGTGGTAAAACTAGTATGGTATGATGGGAAGCATGTCTTCTTCCAGTTCAAGGAAGAAGATGACTTCCTCCGAATATTGTCCAGAGGGTAGTGGAATTCTTATTAATAAGAAGAAGAAGTAGTAGAAGAAGAAGACAACTATGAATAAGAAGAAGTGCAAGAAGAAGATGATGAAAAAAAAGAAAAAAAAGAAGAAGAGTAAGAGGAAAAAGTAGTAATTGAATAAGAAAAAGAAAGAGGAAGAAGATTATAAGAAGACAAAATTGAAGAAGAAAAAAAAGATAAGAAGAATAAGAATACGAAGAATTGATGATGATGCTGATGAAGAAGAAGAAGAAGAAAAAGTAGACGAAGTCGAAGATGAAGAAAATGAAGAATGAGGAGGAGGAGGAGAATAATAAGAAGGAGGAGAAGAAGATGATGAAGAAGATGTAAAAGAAAATGATGATGATGATGATGATGAAAATGAATAAGAAAAAGATAAACAAGAAAAAGAAGAGAAAAAACATAGGAAAAAGTAGAAAAAGAAGAAGTATAAGAAGAAGCAAAAGAAGAAGAAAAAGAAATAGACAAATAAGTAGATGCAGAAGTAGAAGAAGAAAAAAAAAGATTAAAAAGTTTAATAAAATATGAAAAGAAGTACAGGAAGAAAAAAAATATTAATATGTTTAATAAAATATGAAAAGATGTTTTAGAAGAAGTAGAAAAAGAAGATGAGGAAGAAGAAGAAGAAAAAGCATAAGAAAAAGAATAAAAAAATAAGATGATGATGAAAAAGAAAAGAAAGAATAAGAAGAAGATAAAAAGATGATGAAGAATAAGAAAAAGAAGATGATGGATAAGGGAAAGAAGGTGAGGGGGAAAAATAAAAAAAATAAGATGAAGATTAAGAAGAAGAAAAAATAAGAAGAAGAAGATAATGATGGTGATGATTATGAAAAAGAAGAAGAAGAAAAAGATGATGATAATGATGATAATGAAGTAGAAGATGAAGATGAAGAAGAAGAAATAGAAGAAGATGAAAAAAAATATGAGAAAGAAGATAAAGATGAAAAAGAAGAAGAAGAAGATGATGATGATGAGGAAGAAGAAGATGAAAAAGAAGAAGATGAGAAAGAAGAAGATGATGATGATGAAGAGGAAGAAGAATAAAAATAAGAAGAAGATGATGAAGAATAAGATGATGAAAGAAAAAAGAATGATGATAATGTTAAAGAAGAAAAATAAGAAGATGATGATGATGAAAAAAAAGAAGAAAAAAAAGAAGAAAAAAAAGTAGTTGATGATGATGATGATGAAGAAAAAGAAGATGAAGAATATAATAGGAAGAAGAAGAATAAAAAGAGGAAGAAAATGAATAAAAAGAGGAAGAAGTATATAAATTGAAGATGTGGAAGAAGAAGAATAAGAAGAAATAGAATTAGAAAAAAAATAAAAAAAGAAGAAGTAAAGAAGAAGAAGATGATGATGATGAATACAAAGAAGAAGAAAAAGAAAAAGATGATGATGAAGATGATGAAGATAATGATGATGATGATGATGATGGAGAAGAAGAAAGAAAAAAAAAAGAAGAAAAAGAAAAAGAAGAAGTGGATGAAGAATAAGTAGAAGAAGAATAAGAAAAAGAAGAAGACAAAGAAGAAGAAGAAGAAGAAGAAGAAGAATAAGAAGAAATTGATGATTATGATGATGATAAATAAGAAAAAATTATGATTTTAAAAAGAAGATAAAAGAATAATAAGATGATGAGAAAAAAGAAGTAGAAGAAGAAAAAGAAGTTGAAAAATAAAAAGAAGAAGATATAGCAGTAGTAGTAGTAGAAGAAAAAATAAAAATAAGAAGACAATAAAAATATGATTAATTATAAGAAGAAATAGAAGAGGAAGCGAAAGAAGAAGAAAAAAATGAACAGAAAGAAGAAGAACAAGAAGAAGATGTAGAAGAAGAAGAAGAAGAAGTGAAATAAGAAGAATAAAAGAAAGAAGAAGAATAATAAAAGAAGAGGAAGTAGAAAAAGAATAAAAACAAGATGAGAAGAAGAAGAATATGAAGAAGATAATGATAAGAAGAATAAGATGAAAAAGTCAAAGAATATGAAGATGAAGATTAAAAAAATAGAACAAGAAGAATAAGGTGAAGAAGTTGAAGAAGATGAAGAAGAAGATTAAAAAAATAGAACTAAAAGAATAAGAAGAAAAAATAGTGGTCTCATAGTAGCAGTAGAATAATAAGAAGAAGATGATGAATAAGCAGATGAATAAGAAGAAGAAAAAAAAGAAAATAAAAAAAGAAGCAAAGACAGAAGAAGAATAAAAAGGAAGAATAAGAGAAGAAGAAGAAGAGGAAGAAGATGAAGAAGAGGAGGAGGAATAAGAGTAAGAAGAAGATGAAGAAAAAGAAAAAGAATAAGAATAAGAATAAGAAGAATAAGAAGAATATGAATAATAATAAATAATAAGATAATGAGAATGATGTATAAGAATAAAAGAAGAAGAAGATTAATAAAAATAATAAGAAGAAAAAGATGATGATGAAGAAAAAACAAGATGATGAATAAGAAGAAGAAGAAGAAGAAGAAGAAGAAGAGGAAGAAGAAGAAGAGGAAGAAGAAAAAGAAGAGGAAGAAGCAAAATAAGCAGAAAAAAGAGCGTGAAGAAAAAAAAGAAGATGATGATGATGAAAAAGAAAAATAAAAAGAGGAAGAAAAAGAAAGTAAAGAAGATGAGAAATACGAAGAATAAAATGATGAAGAAGAAGATGAATAAGAAGATGAATAATAATAAGAAATTGAAGAAGAATAAAAAGAAGATGAACAACAAAAATAATATAAAGAAAAAAGGATAAATAGGAACATGACGAAGAAGAATAAGAAGAATAAGAAGAAGAAGTTGAAGAAGGAGGAGGAGGAGAAGGAGAAGAAGATGAGGAAGAGAAGAAGAAGAATAAGAAGAATAAGAAGAATAAGAAGAAGAAAAAGAATAAGAATAAGAAGACAAAGATGAAAAGAAGAAGAAGACAAAAATGAAAAGGAGAACAAGTAGAAGAATAAGAAAAAAAAGAAGAATAATTAGAAGAAGAAAAAAAAGAAGAAGAAAAAGAAAAAGGTTTGAAGAAGAAAAAGAACAAGATGACAAAGAAGAAGAATATGATGATGATAATGAAGAGCAACAAAAAGAAAAAGATGATGAAAAAAGATAAGAGGAAAAAGAAGAAAAATACCAAGAAGATTAAGATGACGAAGAAGAAGAAGAAGAAGAAGAACAATAAGTTGAAAATGAAGATGAAGAAGAGAAAGAAGATGAAGTAAAGAGAAAGAAGATGAATAAAAAGAAGAAAAAGAAGAAGATGATGATGTTTCAAAGAAGGAAAAGAATAAGAAGAAAAAGTTGATGATGATGATGAAAAATAAGAAGAAAAAAATAAAAAAAAAGATAGAAAAGAAGTAATAAACAAGACAAAAAAACAAGAAATAAAAGATGATGATGAATAAGAAAAGAAGATGATGATTATGAAAAAGAAAAAGAAAAAGAAGATGTTGAATAAGAAAAAGAAATATAAGAAAATGCTAAAGAAGAATAAGTAGAAGATGAAAATAAGAAAAATAAGATAATTAAGAAGAATAAGAAGAAGAAGAAGAAGTTAAAGAAGAAAATAAGAAGAAGATGATGATGATAATAATAACAAAAAAGAAGAAGAAGATAAGAAAAATAAGACAAAGTAGAAAAGAAGAAAAAAAAGAACATGAAGAAGAAGATGATAATGATAATGATAATGATGATGAATAAGAAGAAGAAAAAGAAGAAGAAGAACAAGAAGAATAAGAAGCAGATGAAGAAAAAGTAGAAGTAAAAGAATAATATGACGAAGAAGAAGAAGAATAAAATAACGACAAAGTAGTATAATATGACAAAGTAGTAGAAGAAGATAAAGGATAAGAGGAAGAATAATAATAATAATAATAATAAGAGGAGGAGGAAGATGAAGAAAAAGAAGAACAAGAAGAATAAAAAGAAGAAGAAGAAGAAGAAGAGAAAGAAGAAAAAGAAGAAAAAGAAGAAGAATAATTAGTAGAAATAGAATTAAAATAAGAATTTAATGAAAAAGAAGAAGAAAAAGAAAAGAATGATAAAAGAAAGAAGAAAAAAAAAACAAAAGCAAAAGGAAGATGAAGAAGAAAATAAAGAAAAAGAATAATATAAAGAAGAAGTAGAAAAAGAATATGATAATGATTATGATGAATAAGATAAAGAAGAAGAATGAGTAGATGAAGAAGAAAATGTAGTAGATGAATAAAATGAAAGAGAATATGATGATGATGATGATGATGATGAAGAAAAGGATGGGGTGGTAAAAAAATTAAGAATACAAAGAATAAGAAAAAGAAATAGTTGTAGTAGAAGAAGAATAAATAGCAAAATATCAAGTAAAAGATGAAGATGATGATAACAAGAAGAAGAAAAAGTGGAAGATGTAGAAGAAAAAGATGATGCTGATGGAGAAGAAGAAGAAAAAGAAAAAGAAGACAGTTTAAGAAGAAGAAAAAAATGATGTCACTGATGATTATTATTATGATTATGATGATAATGATGATGATGAACACGAAGAAGAAGATGATGATGATTACGAAGAAGAAGAAGATGATTATGAAAAAAGAATAACTTATATGAAGAAGAAGAAGAAAAAGAAAAAGTGAAAAAAAAATAAAAACAAGAAGATAAAGAAGAAGAAATAAGAAGATTAAGATGAGGAAGAAGAAGAAGAAGACATAGAAGAAGAAGTAGTAGAAAAAGAAGAAGAAAAAGAAGAATACAAAAAGAATAAAAAAATAAGAATTAGCATAAGAAATAAAAGAAGAAGAAGAAGAAGAAGAAGATAAAAAGAAGAAGAAAAAATGAAAAAAAAATATAAAGAAAATGATGATGAAGTAGAATAAGAAGAAGAAAAAGTAGAAGTAGAAAAAGAAGAAATGGTCATAGAAGAATATGAAAAAGAAGAATTTGATGAATATGAAGAAGAAAAAGAATACAAAGAACAAAAAATGAAGAAGAATAAGAATAAGAAGATGATGATGATGATGAAGTAGAAAAAGAAGAAGAGGTTGAAGAAGAAGAAGAAGTAGTAGTAGTAGTAGAAAAATAATGATAATAATAATAAGTAGAAGAATAAAAAAAATAAAATAAAAAGAAGAAGACAAAGATGAAGAAGAAGCAGGAGAAGAATAAGATAAAGTAAGAAAAAAAATATTAAGAAGAAGGAAAGAAGATAAAGAAAAAGAATAAAAATACTAAGAAGAAGAAGAACAAGAGGATAAAGAAGTAGAAGAAGAAAAAGAATAAGAAGAAGAATAAGAAATAAAAGAAGTGAAGAAGAATAAGAATAAAAAAATAATAAAAAAAATAAAAATAAAGAAGAAGAAATGAAGAATATGAAGAAGAAAAAGATTATAAAAAAGTAGAAGATGATGATGATGAAGCATAAGAAGAATATGATTAGGAAGAAGAATGAATATATAGAAGAAGAAAAAGAAGAAATAAACAAAAAGAAAAATAAAAAAATAAGAAGACATAGAAAAAGAAGAAGAAGAAGACAAAAAAATGGAAGAAAATGATCAAAAAGAAGAATAAGATGAAAAAGAAGAATTAGAAGAAGAAGATGATGAAGTAGAATAAGAAGAATAATTATAAGAAGATGAGGAAGAAGAAAAAAAGTGGAAGAAAAAGAATAAAAGAAAGAAGAAGAAGAAAGGAATAAGAAAAAGAAAAAGAAAAAGAAGAAATGGAAGAAGAATAAAAATAAGAAGAATAAGATGATGATGAAGAACAAGAATGAGAATAAGAATAAAAAAAGAATGAGAAGAAGAATAAGTGGAAAAAGATGATGATGATTATGAAAAAGAAGAAAAATAACCCGAGAAAAAGAAGAGGGTGAAGATGAAGGAGAAGACAAAGAAGATAAACAAGAAGAAGAAGTAGTAGTAGAATAATAATAATAAGAAAAAGTATAAGAATAAGAAGAGGAATTAGTAGTAGTTGTTGTAGAAGAAAAAGATGATGATAATCGTGAATAAAAATAAGAAGATGATTCTAAAGAAAAAGAAGAAGAAGAAGATAAAGAAGTAAAA
Organism: Sapria himalayana; assembly: GCA_029783825.1. Classification (NCBI taxonomy): domain Eukaryota; kingdom Viridiplantae; phylum Streptophyta; class Magnoliopsida; order Malpighiales; family Rafflesiaceae; genus Sapria; species Sapria himalayana. The sequence continues at coordinate 75,283 of JAREIK010002322.1, read as the reverse complement.
GAAGAAGAATAAGAAGAACAAAGACAAGAAGAAGATTAAGAAGCAAAAGAATAATAAGAAGTAAAATAATAATAATAAGAACAATAAGAATAAAAAAAAGGACATATAAGATAAAGAAGAAAATAAAGAAAAAAAGAAGAAGAATCAAAAGAAGATGAAAAAGAAAAAGATGAAGTAAAATAAGAAGATGATGAGAATTAAGATTAAAAATAAGACAAAGAAGAAGAAGAAAAAGAAGAAGAAGAAGAAAAAGAAATGGAATAACAAGAAAAGGAATAAGTGTTAGAAGAAGAAGAAAAAGAAGAAGAGGAAGAAGAAATAAAAGAAGATGTTTAAAAAGAAGAAGAATATGATGATGATGATAATAATAAAAAATAAAAAGAAGAATAAAAATAAGAGGAAGAAGAAGTAGAGGAAGAAGAGGAAAAGGAAGAGGAGGAAGAAGAAGAAGAAGAAAGAAAGAAACTGTTTTTTTTTTTTTAAATTTCGCTCTCAAGTTCTAGAGAGAGTACCTCGATTTCTAGAGAGAGAAACAGCAAAATCAAGGAAGAAGAAGCTAATTTCAAGCTTCAAATGGAGCATTTAGATTATTTAATGGATAAGAAGTCATTTTCCCAACAATTCAAGAAGACCGCGCAGCACTATTCATCATCTTCGGATATTCACGGGAAAAAAAACGGAGAACCCTCGATAGAGTTCTCCCCGACTAACATAGCTATGCTCTCGGATGCTCAAAAATTCACTGTGGTAGGTAAATTTTCACACGTGCATCCACGTGTTGAAGATATTAGAGCCTTTTATGCATCACTGAAGCTCAAGGGACACACAAAGATAGGTGTTTTGGATGGCAAACATATTCTTCTTCAACTGTCCAGTGAAGAAGACTTCCATAGAGTCTGGTTGAAAGGAACATGGTACATTCTGGGCTACCCCATGCGCACATTCAGATGGACGCCTGCCTTCTCCACCAAACAAGAGTCACCATTAGCACCGGTTTGGTTTCTTCTCCCTATGCTTCCCATACACTTCTTCAATAAGTTCTCACTATATCATATAGCGCATGCAGTGGGCACCCCTCTGCTTCTCGATGGTGCCACTGCCACCTTGTCTCGGCCGAGCGTTGCTCGAGTTTGCATAGAGGTTAACTTGCTGTAGCATATTTCTCATAGAATATGGATTGGCAACAAAGACGAGGATGGATTCTGGCAAGAAATAATTCCAGAAAACCTTCCCCAATATTGCTCCCATTGTTACAAACTTGGCCATAGTCCTGAACTCTGCCTTGTTAAAAATAAGCAGAAAGGAACCAGGCAGTGGCCTGGTTCAGGAACATTTGCAGGGAAGGGGATGGAATATACAATCAAGCCTCCTAACCAGACAGAACATGAACTTAATGAAACTAGAACTGGTTTAGAGATTGTGGAATATGTGCCTCCTAAGGAAGGTGAAAAAGATGAGGTAGCTAGAGAAGAAAACATAAAAACACATGAATTAATTCAAAAAATCACAGAAATTAATAATAGATTTCGCAAAGGAAGATCTGGAAAAAAAAGAGAGAATACAAGGAAATGGTCAGTGGAAATTTCTAATAGCTTGGAAGAAGAGCTAGAAGTTAGGAGTGATATTAACCTAGAAAAAAAAGAGAAAGAAACTAAGCTAAATGAAAACATAAAGGATGATATAGATATTGGTAGATTCAAAAGCAAATTGGGGGATAGAGAATGGGCCATGGAGGAAATAAAAATTATGGTCGTTCAGCTAGGAAGGCTATGGAGAGATGAGAAAATAGAAGAGTCAAGTTCAATTAAAAAACCTAGAAACATGAAAAAATATTTAAATAAAAGTTATGATTCAAAGTGCACCACTAGGGCTAGGGCTAAATCTTGCCATAATGTTTAGAATACTCTACTGGAATGCGAGGGGTATTGCAAACCCTTCAACAATAAAAAGACTTAAAAAATTGGTCCAAATACATAAAACGCCACTTATAATTCTTGCGGAGCCTAGTAAGTAATGAACAACTAGATCACTATAAAAATATATTAGGCTTTGATAAGGTAGTTTCTAATAATAATAATAAAATCTGGCTATTTTGGAAAAATTCTATTAACATAAACATCTTGGAAGTCACGGACCAAATTATCAATTTTTGTTTGGATAACGCCCGTGAGGAGGTAATTTCAGCTGTTTATGCTAAATACACTATAGAAGGCAGGAAAGAACTGTGGAAAGATATGATAAAAATAGCTAATATAAACAAACCCTGGATTATAGGAGGTGACTTTAACATAATAAGAAAAGCTTGTGAGAAAATAGGGGGTAACCCCCCCCCCCCCCCAACAAAAAAGCTACCTCTCTCTTCAACGAGACCATATCAGAAGCTAGGTTGATGGAAGCTAACTACTTAGGGTCTAATTATACATGGTGCAACAACTGGAAAGATAAAGGCACCATATGGGCACGATTAGATAGATTTTTACATAATGTAAAATGGTTGGAAGCTTTCGGGACCATGGTAGTGAAACACTTAAATAGATCCTGCTCGGATCACGATCCACTATTAATATTAGTAGAAAAATCTAAAACCATAAAAAATACATTCAAATTCCAAAATGCATGGTGCTTACATCACACATTCTTCAACACGGTTAAAAACTCATGGTCACAAGCAGCTTCAGGTAACCCCGGTCAAATCTGGAATACAAAATTATATAGATTAAAAAATCACTTAAGAAGTTGGAATAGAGATATCTTTGGTAATATTAATAGCAATATTATAGATGCAGAACAGAAAGTCGAAAAGATGGAGTTAGAATTCGACACACTTAATAACAAAGATAGTATAAAAGAATTAAACAAATCACAAGCTGAATTAAAGATAAAACTCCTCATGGAAGAAGTGTTTTGGAAACAAAAAGCTAAAATAAAATGGCTAAAAGAAGGAGACAAAAACACAAAGTTCTTCCAGAAAACAGCTAAACTTAAGATTCAAAAACAGAGAATAAAAGGCTTAAAAATCAACTTAAATAAATGGATAGATAGTGATCTTGATATTAAAAATCACTTCGACAATCATTTTGAAAGTTTATTTAAAGGTGATACACCACTAAGTGGAGATTACCTTCTAAATAATATTCAACAAAAAATCACAAGTGAAGAAAATGACTTTCTCACAAAGCTCCCGGATGAAGACGAATTAAAGACTGTGGTTTTCAGTTTGGGGTCAAACAGTGCTCCAGGTCCAGATGGGTGGAATAACAAATTTTACCAAAATTGCTGGATGATCATAAAAAATGAGCTTTTAAATGTTATATCTTGGATTTTCTGTGGTGCAGATATAGGTAAGAAATGGAGTTCTACATATATGGTCCTCATACCTAAAATGGCCAACCCTCAAAAGGCTGAGGATTTTAGACCTATAAGTTTGTGCAACTCCATATATAAGATTCTCGCTAAGCTACTCCAAAGTAGATTAGCAGGAGTCCTGCCATAAATCATCTCCAAAGAACGATCAGGTTTTATGAAAAACAGGTTAATAATGGAAAACATCTCTCTAGCAAAAGAAATGATCAAAGAATTAGGCACTAAATCTAGAGGACACAACATTTTATTAAAATTAGATTTATCTAAAGCCTTCGATAGAGTAGAATGGAGCATATTATGCTTTATTATGAGAAAGATGGGCTTCTCAGAAACCTGGATAGACTTGATATATAGATGCATATCAAGTCCAAGTATTAGAATTCTTGTAAATGGAGAATTAGGAAAAGACATCAAGCCGATTAGAGGGCTAAGACAGGGTGACCCCCTCTCTCCCTTTCTATTTAATATTTATATAGAATTATTAATTGTTAATATCAAATCTAAAATTCTCAATAGTGAAATTGGTAAGTATAGCCAGCAGCAAAACACCCCTCTTGTGGGCTGTCTGGCATATGCGGATGACGTGATCATTTTCACGAATGGCAGTGCTAGATCCCTCTATAATTTGATGGCCTTGTTAAAAATATTAGAAGATGAAACAGGGCAAAAAATAAATAACAAAAAGTGCCAATTCATGATTGCAAAAAATGCCCCCCAAGCTTATCTTATAGAATTAATAGCATAACAGGTTTTACCCAGAAAAAAGGAGCAATGCAATATCTTGGTTGTCCACTTTATGAAGGTAAACTAAAATCATAATATTTAGAATTTTTAATTGATAAAATCAAAAATAAAATTGCAAGTTGGAAAACTGACACACTAAACATGAGTGGTAGGATCAGTCTAATTACTCATGTACTACAAAGTGTAGTAATGCAAAATTTAATGATCACTAATCTTCCTGTGGTAGATAAAAAAGAATTGAAAAAGAATTTGCTCAAATTTTGTGGGGATCCAAAAATGGAAAAAGAATGCTTCACTGGAAAAAATGGAAAGACCTCTGCTACCCTAAACACGAAGCAGGTCTGGGCTTTGCTGATTTAAATGATCTTGCCAAAGCCTGGGCATGCAAAAGGTGGTGGAGGCTCAAAGAAAATAAAAGTTTATGGGCTGAATTTATGATTGCTAAATATTGTATAGAGAGAGACACAAATAGAGAAAGAAAAAAGAAAAAAGCTTCGCAAGTTTGGCTCCAAATGCTTAATCAAAGAGAAATAGTTGACAATTTCTCTAAACCCTCCAAAAAGGGATTGAAATGGATTTTGAGTGCAGATGGGACCTTTTCACTCAAAACAATTAAAGAAAAAATCAGATGTAAGAGGGTTGAACAACCTCTCTTCAGTTGGGTCTGGAATAACGATAATAGCCAAAAAATCAAGTTAAACACTCAGAAAGTGCTCTCAAATATCATTCCTCTTGTTGAAAACATAAAAATGAAGGGCATAAAATTGCCCTCTAGATGTGATTGCTGCTGACAAGCAGTTGAATCGGTTGATCATCTATTTTCTCAAGGTAAAATAGCGTTAGAAATATGGAAAGGATTAGAATCGGAAATGGGCCTCAAGCATAAATCCACCCCTCTTAGAATTAGACTCCTCAAATGGAGTTCAGCCCATACTCATCATAGACCACTATCCTGGCTCAAAAATAACATCCCCCATATCGCTATCTAGTGTATATGGAAGGCTAGGAATAGTAGCAGATTTGAAGGACGTACTATGGTAGTGGAAGATATTTGGAATGCCATTAAGAAAGAAATAAAAATCACTTCGGAAGCTAGCCCGATTTTAACTCATAATTCTCATTTAGATATTGACTCCATTAAATTCTGGAACCTCTCGGTTTCAAAACCCCCTTCACAAAAAATTATAGGAATCAAGTGGGAAAAACCAGCAAATGGTAGATTAGCTTTGAACACTGACGGTAGTTTTGATAGAAATATAGGCTTAGCAGGTGGTGGAGGTGTGGTAAGAGACCACAATGGTAACCTTATCCTTGCTTATTTAGGATCCATTAAAGCCTCCTCTGCAATCCATGCAGAAATTTTAGCTTTAAGGGAAGGATTACGGGTGTGTAAATTGGATAATATTTTAAATTTAGATATTTAGATTGACTCTAAAATTTTGGTTGATCTAGTGAATAAAAGAAACAGCATGTGGAAATTCGAAGAAGAGCTAGAGGAAATTAGTAGTTTAATAGAACTCTTGAATGCTTCAATCAAACACATATACAGAGAAGTGAATACACTAGCTGATAATCTAGCAAAAGAAGGTAAATATAAACAATTTCACAAATATGATGCAGCGTCTTTTCCAGATAAATTCAAAGGCTTTATAAAAATGGATAAAAAAGAATATCCATATATCAAAACAGTTTCAAATCACCTGGATATCTTTTCCTAACATTTGGTACCACATGAAAGTATACTACTTAGTTGGGAAATGGGCGCGGGTGTTGGGTTATTATTGCTGGAATTGCTTTCTTTTAAGTTCAGGTAAAGGCATGAAAGGCTGAAATTCTTCCTGGTCCTGAAGGAAGATTGTATAAAGATAGGCCATTACCTTCACACTAATTGACAACCCAGTAGGGTAAGATAGAGAATACATTTTAAGTATACTGCATATCCTCACTCAAGACAGGTATGGTATCATAGAGAGGTTTGTCATCATGTTGTATTGTGGTTTAGATGTGCTAATTTTCAGGTACATCTACCGGTTCAGATGGCTCCTTAGTTTCTTCTTGTGGTAAGGTTAACTATGCCTCGGCTATGCCCATCTATATGAATTTTCTACAGATATAAAGACAGCTACCAATGGGCCAATTTAAGGCCTATAAAGAAGGATTTATGCTGACTTGAACAGCTTTATTTCTATCTTCGTTTGCCTGTAAAAATCAGTCTTCAATAGTTGTTCTGAGTCAAGTAAAAAAGTGTCAATACCCCTGGTTTACCCTGGTTTATGTCAAGCTTTTAGTTCTGATTAAGCGCCAAAGGATACCACTCCATGGAAGGAAGCTACTAAAAGAACATAAAGACATGAAAGGCTAAAACTCTTCCTGGTCCTGAAGGAAGATTGTATAAAGATAGGCCAATACCTTCACACTAATTGACAGCCCAGTAGGTGCCAAAGGATCCCACTCCAAGTAAGGCTCGAAGAAAAGGAAAAGCTAAAAGGGCTAGAGGATTTAATAAAATTATCTCAGGGGATGATGTAGATTTGAAATCTCACATATATCCATATTCAGAACCTCACAAGCTAAAAGAAGGTAGATTCTCTCAGGAAAAGCTAAAAGGTCTAAGGATCAAGTGTCAAGCTTCTAGTATGGAACCTCACATATGCCCAAATTCCAGAAGTTTCAAATCTATAGCTTCTAGATCATTTTAAATTGTTACTTGTTCTTTGTTTTTTTGTTTTTGTTTGAAATGGATGTAAAAGGGATAAGGGTAGATGTAGGTTGTAAAAACGGTATTCCTCCGCCAAAAGAGAGACTCTAATAATAATAAAACAAAATTAAAAAAAAAAGAAGAAGAAGAAAAGAAGAGGAACAAGATGAAAAAAAAGAAGAAGAGGATAAAGAAAAAGAAAAAGAAGAAGTGGAAGAAAAAATCAAAGAAGAAGATAAAATACAAGAAGAAGAAGAAGATAAAAAAGAAGAATAATAAAAATATGAAGAGGAATAATAAGAAGAGGAAGAAGAAGAAGAATATAAATGAAATAAGATAAATAAAAATGGAAGAAGAAGAAGAAGAAAATGAAGAAGAATAATATGAAAAAGAAGAAGAAGAAGTAGTAGTAGTTGTTGTTGTTGTTGTAGAGGAAGAAGAAGAAAAGGAAGAAGAAGAATAAAATGGCAAAGAGGAAGGAGGAGAAGAAGAAGTTGATGAAGATGAATAAGAAGAAGAAAAATAAAAAAAGATGAAGAATAAGAATAAGAATAAGAAAATGAAGAAGAAAAATAAGAAGAAAAAAAATTTGTAGAAGAAGAAGAAGTGAAGAAGAAGAATAATAAGAAGTATAAGAAGATGAAGAATAAGAAGAAGAGAAATAGGAAGAAGAAAAAGAAGAAGAGGAAGAAGAAGAAGAAGAAATAGAAGTTGAAATTGAAAATGAAAAAGAATAAGAATAAGAAGAAGATGATGATGATAACATTAATGAAGAAGAAGAAGGGGGAAAAAGAAGTAAAAGCTAAAGAATTAGAGGAATAAAAAGAAGATGATGATGAAAAAGTAATAGTAGATGGAGAAAAGGAAGAAGTTGATGATGATGAAGGAGCAAAAAAAGAAAAAAAAGAATATTGAAAAATAGATGAAGAAGAATAAAAAGGAGAAAAAAAATGAAGAAGAAGAACAAGAAGAAGAAGAAGAAGAAGAAAGGAAGAATAAAAATAAAAAAAAAAGAATTAGTAACATAAGAACAATATCAAGAAGAAGAAGATGATAAAAAGAAGAAGTGGGGGGAGAAGAAGAAAAAAAAAGATGAAGTAGAAGAACAAGAAGATGGAGAAGAAGTTGAAAATGAAGTAGAATGAAAAGATTAAGAAGCATGCAAAGAAAAAGAAGAAGATAAAGAAGAAGAAGAATGAGAATAAGAAGAATAAGACAAAAAAAGAACAATAAGATAAGAAGAAGAAAAACAATAAGATAATAATAATAATAATATGGAAAAGAAGTAGAAGAATGGGAATAAAGAGAAGAAGAGGAAGTATATATATATATATATATATATATATATATATATATATATATATATATATATATAACTATATGTTTAACTATATAACTATAAATAATTGTATCTTACTATATGTATAACTATAAAAACTTTAAACATACCTATATTTAAATATATAATTTTCAACATATATTTAATATACATTTTTATATATTATTATATAAAAATGTATTATACTATATCTATACCTATACATAATTATATGTATAAATATATAAAATTATATGCAAAAAATATATACCTACATGTATAAATATATGTGTAACTATATGTATAACCACAAGTAATTATATTTATAATTACTGTATAACAACATACAAAATTATGTTTAACTATATGTGTATAACTATATATAAAAATTTGTGTAACTATATAAAACTCTATGTAAATAAATATAACTATATTTTTAACTATGTATACATATATTTATACATATATGTAAATCTATATATTTTTTTATAACTTTGGATACATTTATGTATAACTACATATAACTAATTGTATGAATATATATATATATATGTGTGTGTGTGTGTGTAAACTATATGTTTAATTATATATAACTATTTATAACTACATATACTATATGTATAATTCCATATAATTATAAATGGGATAATACTAATTTTTTGTACTAACTTGAAATTAAATGACAAAAGATATAATATCAACAATATGTAAGCACATAGCAAGAGAGTGTCCGTTGGTCAGATATAGTATGCTGTTGAAATAAGGGTCGTATTCTTATTTAATCCCACCCATTGGGCCTCAGGCTCATATATGAACTTATGTATGTCAAAAGATGTAATATTTGATAGGTGTGTATAGAAAATTGTTTTTTATTCTTTTATGAAATTCCACATTCTAACATTGCATTCTCTGTGTCTCTCTCTCTCTCTCTCATTCTTTCTGTGTCACAATCTTCCTCTTTTTCTTTCTGTGTCACTCACTCACTCACTCTCTTGTTATTTTCTTCTCGCTCTCCTTCTTTCTTGCTTTCTCTCTCTCCCTCTCTCTCCCTCTCGCTCTCCATTTCTCTCCCCCCTCTCTCCCTCTCTCCCCCTTTCTCTCTCTTTCTCTCTCCTCCCTCTCTCTCTCTCGACCCCTTTCAACTTTAAATTTCTTTTTTTCTTACTTTCCTTTCTTGTCCAGTATCGTATTTTGCTCTCTTTATCTAGTAATAGTATGATAACTATTAATCTTTACCGTGCTAAAAATTGTTTTATCTATTCATGTAAATTCTTGCAATGCATTGCCTTGATATTGATGATATTTAATTTTTAAATATTCATCTGTAAGCAATTTTATTTTATTATTAGTATATTTTGAAGTTATTGAATGTTTAATCCAAATAATGATTGAGCATTGTTATTTGTAAATTAAATAGGACAAAATGAGTTCAGATCGTTAGTGAATGCACAAAAGGTTTATGAATGGAATTTTGAATACGGATTTTTTGAGTGGACTTGAAATTTTCATCAATTTTGCATGTAGTCAATCGAGATGGATGAATGGAGAAAAAATTAAGTGTCCATGTAATCATCGCTAGTGTTAGAATATACCTTTTCATAATGTAAATACCATAAGATACCATTTGGCTAAATATGGCCTTGTACCAAATTATTTTGTTTGGATTTATCATGGGAAAAGTACAATGGCTCTGAACATTGACCGAAATGAGGGTACTGAATCGTTTGCTTATGGTGAAGAAGCATCAAACACATACCATAAAATGGCCATGGAAGCTGCTGGTGTTGGCTTCAATATGGATTACATGGATGAATCACCTAATCCTGAAGATCAGAAATTTTATGAAATGCTTAAAGTTGCATATAATGAGTTGTGGTCTAGTTGTAAAACACATTCGAAAATGTCACTTGTAGCTAGATTTATGAGCATTAAGTCAGAAAATCATATTTCTGAGAAATTATTTGGTCAGATGACAAAACTAATGAAAGAGATTGTTCCGGATAATAATTTGGTCACTAAAAACTTTTACAACACTAAGAAGTTACTATGAGGATTGAGTCTATCATTGGAAAAAATTGATTGTTATTTCAATGGATGTATGTTATATTGGGGTGGTGATCGTGATTTAATTAGCTGTAAGTTTTGTGATCATCCTCGGTTTAAGAAGACACCTCAGTGTTGTAGATATGCAACAAAAATTAAAAGTTATATTTAAGAAGATGTATTATTTTCTTATAATTCCTCAATTGTAGAGACTATATGCATCAAATGCTATAGCAAATGATATGCGAGGGCATTCTGAGCATGAGTTTGAGGAAGGGGTAATGCGTCATCCATCAGATTCACTTGCTTGGAAGCATTTTAATCATATACATCAAGATTTTGTAGTTGAATGTTGAAATGTGAAATTGGGTCTCTCACTGATGGATTTCAGCCATTTGGACAATCTGGACAACGGTATTCAAAATAGCCAGTGATAGTGACACCTTATAATTTTTTTACATGGTTGTGTATGAATAAGCAATATATGTTTTTGTCAATATTGTTTCCAAGGCCAAAAAATCCAAAAGACATGCTGGTTGTTTTCTTACAGCCTTTTATAGCTGAGTTAAATCATTTGTGGGATGTTGGCGTGAATACATATGATATCTAAAAGAAGCAAAATTTCATTATGCAGGCGGCCCTTATATGGATGGTAAGTAACTTTTCTAGATATTCAATATTGTCTAGCTGGAGTACTACAAAATGATTTGCATGCCCGTATTGCATGAAAAAGTCTGATGCATTTACCCTCAAATTTAATGGTAAACAATCATGGTTTAATAACCATCATAAGTTTCAACCTATGATAAAAGTGTGATGACAGTTGCACCAATAATTCATTCAAGAGATAATATTATGACAAAGATTCAGAGTTTGGGTTTGAAGAAGGTAACTGAAAAGGACGCTACTGGAACTAATGGACAAATATGCAAAATATTTGGCCGGAGAAAACGTAGTATTTTTTGGGAATTGCCCTATTGAAAGTTCAATTTAATTCGTCATAACTTGGATGTAATACATATTGAAAAAAATATGTTTGACACTATTTTCAACACTATCCTTAATGTAGATGGAAAAACAAAAGACACTTTAAAATCAAGACAAGAGCTGAATGATTACTTTCGGCATCCTGAATTGAAACTAAATGAGACAACAAAAAAATTTCCTAAATCTTGTTACACACGTGATAAGAAGGCAAGACAAATATTGTGTGAATAGGTTAAAAATTTTAAATTCTCTGATGAATATGTGTCTAATATGGGTAGATGCGTGGATATAAAGAATCTTAATTTATTTGGAATGAAAAGTCATGACTATTATGTATTTATATAGAGATTAACACCTATTGTATTTCGTGAATTACTTTCCCTAAGTGTTTGGAAGGTCCTTACAGAACTTAGTTTATTTTTTTCAAACAGCTAATTGCAACCACAATCAAAATAGATGACATGGTGAGGCTAGAGAATGACATACTACTTATTCTTTGTAAATTTGAATGGATATACCCACCAAGCTTTTTTGACTTAATTGAGCATTTGTCGGTCCATTTGGCATATGAAGCAAGGATAGTAGGGCGAGTGCAATACAAGTGGATGTATCCTTTTGAGAGGTAAATACATATAATTAGCTGTGTTTTATTATTTTATACATAAAGTAAATTTGTAATTTAATATAATTGAAACCTAACATTATGGTTGTAGGTATCTGCGTAAGTTGTTGGAAATAAGGAAAAATTTGAAGGTTCAATTTGTAATACATATTTAGTAGAAGAAGCATCATCATTTTGTTCTTATTATTTTGAGGATCATATCAATACAAAGAATAGAAATGTGCCTCAAAATGATGAAGGTCATGTGATGGCAGAAGATGATTCTGGGCACAAACTATCTATCTTCAAGCACCTATGAAGAGTATTTGGAAGAACAAAGAAAGATGTATGATAGATGAAGAGTATAAAGCAACCCGGAGCTATGCTTTACTTAATTGTGAGGAGGTTGCACCATATATTGAGTATGTATACCCAAGATAGTTGCATGTGTAAATATAGTTTAATTTTGTCCTTAATAAAAATAATTAAAAATTGATATACATTTTTCTCTCTCTTTTTATGTTTGTGCAGTATTTATGTTGAGAAATTAAAAAATAGGCAACCAGCAATTTCTATAAATGATGTCAATTATATGCTTGAAACTGAATTTGCGAATTAGTTCAAAAATTATGTGAGAATTATTAAGTTTAAATTTTTGAATTATTTAATTTATTAGCATCTTTTATTTGTTAACATCATTTGTTTAATTTATGTCACATGCAAATGATCCTTCAAATAGAGATTCTAATATTTTAATTCAGAATCTAAGTAAAGCCTATTTAAATATGTGACAACCTATCCTAGGTATTTTTTCAATGGATATAAATTTCACACAAATGGGCACGGTTCTTCTAAAACAACAATGTATAGTGGTGTATGCATTAAAGACTCAGGTTATAGTGCATATGAGATTGATTATTGTGGTCAACTCATAGAAGTTATTGAGTTGGAGTATCCTAGATTTGAAAATAACAAAATTGTATTATTAAAGTCGAGAGGTTTGATCCTACACGAAATGTGGGTTCAAAGATTCATTTGGATTATAAGCTAGTGAATGTTAACCATAAACGTAGATATAATTGATATGAGTCATTTATTATGGCAGTTCAAGCCACACAAGTATATTATTGTACATATCTGATCGCATGATAAGAGTGATTGGTAGGTGATTTGCTAAACCAAAGCTCGATCAAATTTTGAAGTACCAACATCTCAACAAAAAAGTGCAGACTTAGCTATTGCACAGGCATTCCAAGAAGATGACATAAATAATATTGAGCCTGCGCATGTAGATGAAGATCCAGAAAATGTATGTGACTCAAATGGTGGCCTAATAAAAATTGAAGATGATCAATTTCTATCTGAAGATGAGTTGGAACTTTTGGAATCAGATGAAATGTCAGAAGATCCATTGGAAGATGATAGTGATGCTGATAATTAAATCGTTATAATTATATTATAATATTAAACTATCAAAGACTTTCTATATTTTGTTGAAATCTATTGGTGTGTTATATATAAAAATGAATGGTTGTTAATCATATCTCTATTATTTGTTCTATTTTTTTTATAGCAGATGGCACCTAAAGGACATGGCCATGTGGTGGAGGTGGATGTGGATCCAGAAATGAACCAAATTTATTTAGTATTTTACATCTTGTTGCAATTCAGTACCATCTCATACCCACCATATCCAGACTGAACATCATAATCACCATCTCCATTTTCATCACCATCACCATCATTGACACATTTACTATCACCTTTATCAGATATAAGCCACCACCCATTATCCTTCCTGCACACACTTTTGATCTATCTCTATTTTCTACGCCATATTTTAGACTGATAGTTACCCCATTTACAAAACAATTGACATCATCATTTGTTATGTCTTCCTCTGCATTCAGTACTAAGTTAGTAATTGAGATTGTGGATAAGAGGTATAAGAAATATGTAAATATGACTTGAATAAATAATTTTGATGTTACTATTAGTGGTTTTTATATATAATTATGATTTTGCTTGTTTTCAATATTATTTTATTTATTTGTAGAGTTTTATTCCATCTCACAATGTTCGACTAATTACAAAGTCTTTCAAAAAAATGGTTGATTATAAAGCATTCTCATGGAAGAAAGTTTCAAAATCACAAAAAAGTTT